>CM040120.1:226413559-226626638 GCA_022559845.1 Amorphophallus konjac
TTGTTTCGATCTGCAGTGGCCTTGAGCTTTACATCTTGCTAAGTGTGTTTTGTTTTCATTGTTCTATCCTTTGGCATTAGACTTCATCCGGTTCCACTAGTATAGTCAGCAACTCATCTGGTCGATCAAATGCCTATTTGAACTCTATTGCTTTTACTCTGCAACTGTATCTAGTAGCAGGCGAATTGTTTTTTAAATTTGGGCAATATTCTTGAACGGGATACATTCACCCCCCCTCTGTATCGATCGCACCGTCCCAACAAAGACTAATAGTCTTTCTACTTGATGTCATTCCAATTTTGTTGGAATTTCTCTTGATCTTAGAAGTAAGTTCGTGACCTTAACCTTGGAACTCTTGGCCATTAATGTGATGAATGTCTAGACTAGGATCATTGATCCAAACCTTCAATGCCAACGCATCATAAAGGGCTCGGTCTGGTCCTGGGAGGAGCGCCCGAAAGTACTTGTGCCCCGGGGAGTTTGTAATGACAATGTGTGGCATTGCACCAAAGTGCATGACTAGCGTGATTGGTCAATGACATTTCCACTTTTACTCAATTACTTGAAATGCGTGCTTGATATGGCCAATTCTATTTATCATTTCATGACATGAAAAGTTCTTGTTATACTTGTGTTTACTCTTTACTTGAAAGCTCATGTTCTTTTCCCTATCTATCTCTTGTCATTTATTTATCACCGCTTTGTTACAACGTTATTCATAAACGGTTAATCACTTTAATTATGCCTGATGATAGAGATATAAAATCCTACTAAGCTTTGCTCACCCCTAGTTTCCAATCCTTTTCAGGTAGCTCAGATGAGGACGGGCATTCCGATGAGGACGGGAAGGAGTGATTCCAAGAGCGAGCCATTTAGAGTTTATGTTCAAGTAAAGTTTGGATTAGTGGTTATCTAGAGTTGATATATTTTCCATTAATGAGATAGAAGTCCACAAGGAGTCGGGTGTAATTGAATACTTTCTCTTATTATTATTATCAATAAAGTTGGGTTAATTGTTTCTTTATTATTAGCCTGATGGTTAGTCTCTTGTGGCAATGTATGCTCTGATTGACATGATTGATATAAACTGCTACGTTCTGATTTTCCGTGTCGGGGCGTGAAATGGCCGCCTACCTGTTCAGGTTTCGAAAGAGTAGGGGCCCGGACAGAGTATGACTCTTTGGCTTTATAGGGGTGAAGGGTGATCGATGCCTTAACAGAAAAGCTGAAGACCTCGAAGGAAGCGTCTGCCCCCAAAGAGGAGCAAACCCAAGATGGTCTCTTCTTCCTCTCAACCCTTGGGGAATGCTACACATGAACTCGACGTGCTCTCCAACATGGAGGGACATCTTAGCCAGTTCGTGAAAAAAGGCCGGGTAAGAGGGAGAACAGATGCATATGTGATGTAGGGGATTTTGATGTGATAGCTAATCTCTCTTTCCTTTTTCATCCCACCCCAATCTTCTCGGGGGCCAGGCGCACTCGGCGATATGGATGGCTACATAACTTGATGGCGGCAATCATGCTCGACATGAGGGTCTGCATGCACTAGTGGCATCTGACACGTCTGGTCATCATGGCAAAGAGGTTCAACGGCATGAGGTGGAACTGGGAGGCGTTCGGCGCATTATTGGAGCTGTGGCATTTGAGTAACCACACTTTCTTGTTCCCCGAGTTTGAAGCCTCAGTGCTGGTGGAGGAGATTGATTTTCTCTTCCAATGGAGCGACCTAGACACTGGAGATCTGTTAGACCTCCCTCCATGGGAGGAGGTTTTGGCTGAGATTGTTCGTGATAAGCGAGAGGTTCAGCGGATGACAGACCAGTGAGGGGTCCTGATCGATGGCATTGCCAGGTGGATATTGGGCCAAATTAAGGACAGATCAGCTAATGCAGATAGATTGATGCGAGGATTGACGCTGTGTCTCGGCGGGGCATTGCTCTTCCCGACTGTAGATATATTTCTTTTCCCGTCCGTTCTCCTAATGCCTTCCCAATGTCTATCCTACCATATCCAACATGGGAAACTAATGAAGACAGAGGGAAATGGAGGAACGAAAAAACCTGTGATCGCCACCAAGGTGCCAAACGTGATGAACACGTTGTACCTTGGAAAGAGGGAGAGGTACTCGCCTGACCTGCAGCGCTGGAGATATATACGGTCCAGGAAGAACCGCCAATCAGATGAACGGTCCCACGATAGACCGCTTAAGAACGCTGCAGAGGATGCGGGATGAAGCACTCCTCGTAGTGGAACGGCTCTATCACGACCCCAGGAAGCAGAAGGATGGTCCAGGTAGAACCGCACGTCTCCTTGAACGGATGGTAGAGAGCCGCGCAAGACCACCAAGCCAGAAGTCACAAAGGCTCCAACCTCAACCCTCTCCAGCCGGCCAGAGGGGATGGGCCTCGTGCTAGGGATTGCTGACCTGCAAAACAACGTGAAAACACAAAGAGGAAACCCAAATTAGAACTGAAAAGTGTAGTAGATGTCAAAATAATGAGAAATGAACATGAATAAGTGGAAAGGGGGATACCTGGGGGATTTTAAACCCCTAGGGTGTCACAAACGTGGGTGGGTGTGTGCATGGCAATGAAGGTGAAGAAAAACGTGGGGAGAAAATGATGCATGCAATGAAACAAAACCTATCAAACACACAAGACTCAAAACTAAACTACTCCCTGAATCGGAGGCTTATATGGACGTGGAAAGTCTCCCTCCTTGGTGCTAGGTCACTCAAGAATGCGGCAGGGCTTCGTCGTCGACCAAAAATCTCCCCCCCTTCAAACCCGGCCTTTAGGGTCTATTTATAGAGCCTAGAAAGCCAGCCCCGAAACTAGGGTTTAGAAGCATTTTCAGGTTGAGATTATCAAACCAAAGATCAAGATAATTGAATTATCTTTTATCCAGTCGAAACGGCACTCAAAATGGTTCATTATCCGCGGAGAAAATGACGGGAGAAGTTAGGGGAACAACCACGGATAGAGAGAGAAAATCTGTTGGAATTCTGGAATCGAACGGATGAACGGTCTTACGATAGACCGCTCAACTGGATGTGCGGCCATGTCCTGGCCGTCCAACCTTGTCGGTGGAAATTTAAAATAAATCATAAATAATCCAAATTATCCATCGAACTGACCGAAACCTTCGCCATTGTACTCTCATACATGAACGGCTCATCTGAGACCGTTCAAAGGTAGAGTGACAAAAGACAAACCGTTCTAGCCTTGTCGGTGATAAATAAATTAATTGGATAATTATCTCAGAAAATCACCAAGCGCAGGACTCTAAGAGATGAGCGGCTGCCATCCGTCCGTCCATCATGTTGAACGGCTAGTAGAGGACCGCATAAATGCTTATTGGTGGAAATTCAGAAAATTAACCAAAATATTCTAAAATAGGTGGACGGTCCACAGGCAACCGCACATTGATTGGGTGGCCAAGGATGAACCGTACATGTACATGGGTGTTGAAACTCATAGAAAAGCCCAATCAACCAACACCAAGGCCCGTTAAGCCCTGAATTGAAACAAACCTAGCCAGGGGATCCAATCTACCATCCTTGCAGCTGAATGAATCCGGGAGGCTACCCATAAAATTGGCCCAAAACATGTCTGAAAATAGCCCCAATGAGCGATGGATAACTCGGGTCATCAATAAATGGGAGTAAGAGGAACGACTCAACTTATCGGCAAAAAACGGGTGTCAACAGATGCCCTCCTTAACGTCCTCTTTGCAGGGGAGTGAGCGGAGGTGAAGCGAAGGTGACATGGAACATGGAGATGGAGCGGAAATGCAACGGAGTGGACCAGAAAGCAGGTGTTAAGGTAAAACGACACCCGTTTTTACCAACAAGCGACAGGAATCTTCCGGAAAACTCTGAACCAAACGCAAGGAATGATAAAACCAAAAGTGACACCAGTCTGGAGGAACTAAACTAAATGAAATGAAACAAATCGGCAAGACCAACCTCATGGGGGACACAATCCCGCGGTCCAATGAGGAGGCCAAAATCAGGAAGTAAAAGTAAAGAAACATGCTAAAGCTCCAGACGGGGACCTCTTAATCAACCAAACCAAGCGAATTGACCAAAGAGAACCTTCCAACTCAGAGTGGAATTAGTTCCTCTTACTCAAACACTGAACGCACAGTTAACCAACACTGATGGGATATTTTGTAGGCAAACCATGGCTCGTGAAAGCTCAAAAGGATGCGTATGATGCATGCTGCGCTAAAATAAAAGAAATCGTTAAAACAAATGCAAAGAAAGATTAAAATATAAAATACTCGAGAATAATATTGCTAAGCTTGGAGAATTCGAGTCAAGACCATCAGCAACCATAGCATGCAGGATAGAACCATCCTCCCTGGGACATCCCAACCTAACGACCTATCCGAAGATTAAACACGTGAACCTGGATCATCATCATTTTTGTTAAAGGGGAACATCAGATCCTGGAATACGTAGATAACCAACTGGTTCTCGAGATAATATATTACAGTACCATATAATAATGTAATAAGGGTGTAGGGATAGAAGGCCATACCTGACTTACCTGTGCAGGTGAAACGGCAAGTGAGAGTTTGATGCTGCACCTAAAATTGTAAACAAGATTTGTAATGATATCAAAATTCATCAATTGAACACTAAGTGCAGTAATGAGGGTGGGACAATTTCAAACATAAACGGTTAAATAGCAACCGCCCAAAGAAGAACGGTTATATGTGAGCTGTATATATTATGGAATTTGAACTGACTTAAACAGCATACCGTTGAAGATGATCGGTCACCTCACCTCCGTTCAAACTAAGGACGGTCTAACGATAGACCGCATAACCTCTGCAACCTCGAAATGCTAAGACCCTTCGTCTCCCTCCTCCGTAACTGACGGTGGGAGGGAGAATGAAGGGCACACTGAGCCCCATCTCCCCCTCTCTCCACCTCTCTCGCCCCCAAGCTTCCTCCCTTCTCAACCCCCCTCACTCCCTCATCTCACATGCGCTCAAAACACCAAGCGAGATGCCCTTCGATGACGAACATGGACGCGCCACCGCCGACGACCGCCGCCGCGGCGGAGGAGACATCGGCAGTGGAGACACCGGTAGCACCGCCGGCCGAGGGAGGTACCCTCCTGCTGCCGTCCGAGGCCAAGGAAAGGACCAAAGCCGCTGCGCCTGGAGATGGAGACGCCGGGGGGGTCGCTCCGGCCGAGAGGCCGGTCAAGGGACCCCGTCCGACCGAGGTAGGTGCACCGAAACCTCTTCTCTTTCAATTTTTAAGCCATGCATGTTAGATCTAGGGGATTCTGGGGGATTAGGGAGGCTAAGTACCGGTTTTGGGGGGCAACGGTGGCCTCCCCGCCGGTGGGGAAACCCTCACCGTCATCGGGGAAGATGACGGTAGGGCGGTTTAGACCAAACCGCACAAACGAAAATAGACGGCTCACATGGAGCCGCCCAAACTCATACAGCTCAGGGGTAGCCGTTCAAATTCACACAGCATCAGAACCTAACCATGTAAGGATGGTGAGAGGCTCACCGTACAAAAGACAAACGGGCCAGATTGGTCCGTTCAACACTCTGTCAACAAAGAACAATGCGGTCCCTATAGGACCGCCCAACCTTCCTGCGGCCCAGGAGTGGCCGTTTGACACTAAGAAACCTGAGGGAAGAACGGTGCATACTCACCCGTTCAAGACAAGAACGGCCCATGCCAGCCCGTTCGAGACACAGAACTTAAGGATTAGAACGGTGCTCATGGGACCGTTCCAAGGTACGAGTGGCCTGTGGTAGACCGCTCTTCTGACAGAGATTTAAACCTTGATGATTTTATTTATATGTGAAATAAAATGCTTAAGTAAATTACTAAAGTGCATCTAAAATGAATGAATGAATGCAGGGAAAGCGCAGGACCCGCACCTCGTGGCTGCAGGTCCGCGCAGTGTACTTAGCACTGCCGGACTTTCAGAGGGAGCGGTTGGCTGCCATGGGGTTCGCCTCATTCCTAAGCATTGAGGTGTGTCGGTTCGACACAGCTCTGCTCTACGCTCTGCACGACCACTGGGATCCAGTGAGTCGGACGTTCCTCTTCCCGTGGGGCCATATGGTCCCCACGCTAGAGGACGTGGCCAGGATCACTGGCCTTCGAGTGCACGGGGCACTGGTTAGCGGGACTACTTTTCCTGACTACCGAGTGATGGCTCGGGGATTGCTGGGCTTAGAGCTACGGCGCCCCGAGAGGCAGTCGACCCTCCTACCCCGGGCAAGTCTCCAAGATAGCCTGGGATTATGACGGGCGGGAATTGCAGTTGGTGAGCAGTCGGAGGAGCACCTGTAGCGGCTGGTGGAGCTGGCACCGCCAAGGGTAGCTGCGGGGCCGGGAGCAGAGGCGGACAGAGTGCTGCAACGGTTCCTGATGCTGATGTTCGGGCGACTTCTCTTCTCCATCAGAGCGGATGTGATGATCTGCCGCTTCCTTCCCTTCCTCAAGGAGCTGAGCCACGTGGGCGACTACGCGTGGGGAGCAGCAGTTGTCGCGTTCTTGTTCAACACGCTGAGTTCGACGGCCCGTCGGATGATGCTCGAGGGCTTCTCCCCCTTACTCCAGGTACGACTCTTACCCTAGACCTAATTATGCAATTCCATATGTTTCCTAAATGCTGACACGACGCTGTGACGTAGGTGTGGGCCTACGTATACCTACGTGGGTTGGGCAGAGGCAAGGAGACCCGCCTTGGGCTCCTGCCAATCGCCCGGAGGTGGACAGCACCTCGAGAGACTGCAGCCCTGAGACGACAGATCCGAGAGCTGCAGGATGACCTGGACGCTCTACCGTTTGCCTCGGTATGCTTCTAAACTTAGACTCTTTAATTAAATGCAATTCTTAAATGATGCTGATGCTGATGCGACCTTCTATTTTTTGTAGGTACGGTGGACACCTTACACAGAGGAGGGCCAGGAGGGTCAGTCTTGGGTGGTTGGCGCCCTCGCTTTTGCAGGACGAGATGTGTGGCTTCACTGCATGAATGTGGTGGAGCCACTGCACTATAGATTGGGGATGAGGACCATCGGGGTCTATCAGCCCGCGGTGGAGTTCCCGACGCCTGAGAAGGCGGGGGAGCGAGTGACGAGGACTACCCGGGGCCTAGCGGCAGCATTTGATTGGTCGACGAGGAACGCTGCGCAGGTGGCCGATTGGACAGCTCTTGGGCGAGTGGTGACCGCTCGAGCGGAGAGTGACTCAGCGTACTACACCGCGTACGCCAGACACTACCGGGACTAGGTGTTCCAGGGTGCCCACCGACCGGTACGACTTCTAAACCAAACTCTGTCTATTATGCTTATGATTCCTATATGATGATGCACTGACACATGGATTTCTAAATGCAGATTGACCCTGAGGGACGACTAGCGGAGCTGCAGGGGCTTCTGCACTCCACCATCAGGGAGCAGGACGAGGCCCGACAGGCCCTGGCCTTACTGGTGAGTTTTCTAAACCCTGAACTCTAATTATGCAAATGCTTATGATTATAACTATATATGTGACTGACCTGGAGTTTTGGATGCAGCGTGCCGAGGGTGCCCAGCGACAGGGGGCCGATGCTCCTTCTTCTTCTTCTACCCAGACTCCTGCAGATCGGGCCGAGTGGGAGGCCGACTTCACTCTGATGGTAGCGCGGGCCAAAGCGGCCGAGGTGGCGCTCACCGAGAGGGTATGCAAATCACTACACTTCCCCTTTGTTACTTATGCTTATGAAATGTATGAAATGCAATTGACTGACTATGATATGTGTATGCAGACGACCGAGCTGACCCGCCTTAGGACCGAGCTTGAGCAGAGCCGGGCAGCGGCTCGGGAGGAGGTGGCCCGTGTGCGGGAGGAGGCAGCACAGAGCCGACCAGCAGACGCACTGGAGATGGTGCTTCTTCGGGCTGAGCTGGAGTGACTCCGAGCCAGCGTGATCGAGGCGGAGCGCTACCGGGCTGAGGCGGAGCAGGCCCGGATATAGGTTGCTAGATTGGAGGGCATGGTGGCGGGCATGAGAGAGGTGAGTCGGGAGCACAGTAGAGTGACTCCGAGCGACAGCCACGGCACTCACGGCTCCATGAGGAGTTACTTCACGGGTTCCTCTGGCCACCGGAGGAATGGGGAGGATGAGCGGCGCCGGCGATGGCCTGACGAGGCGACCTCATCGATGCCTCCCCCGAAGAGGCACGAGGGCGGTGGAGACAGTGATAGGGGCCAGGGAGAGGGACAGGCTTGACTCTTGTACTTGTGACTCTACTTTGTACATATGATATGATATGATAGTGATATGTGTTTTGTCTATTTTTATGAGTGAATGAATGAAATGAATGGATGAATGCGACTATTGACTTGACACGAGTGTGTGAGTGAGAGACAACGACTAAGGGTGAGACACGACTACGGGTGAGACATGACTACGGAGTGAGCGGAGTGACGCCAAATGAGTGAGGTGAGAGATGCCAAATGAGTGAAAATGAGGGACGCCGATGAATGAGATGAGAGACGCCAAATAAGTGAGATGAGAGATGCCAAATGAGTGAGGTGAGAGATGCCAAATGAGTGAGATGAGAGACGCCAAATGAGTGAAATGAGGGATGCCAAATGAGTGAGATGAGGGACAGTACAACTACTAGCTGGACAGGTGCACAACTTGTTGGACAAGGGCTTCAGATCAGAAGAACGGTTCTCAGTGGGCCGTTCGAAGTAACACATGGTTCATAATAGACCGTTCCAAGGAGAATTGGACGGTCTCATATCAACTGTTCTTAATGTTGAACGGTTTACCATAGGCCGCCTAAGAAGACGAACGGTCTAAATCAGGCCGCATAAACTCTTGCCCTCGAATTCTCTGGAAGATGATAAATGGTCCGTAACAGGCCGCGCAATGAGATAGGCGGTCTATCGTAAGACCGTCCAAATGGGCATCCTGCGAACTTGAATGGGACTCTCCTAGAGAGTCCTTAACCCGAAGGCAAACTAGTTTAAACCCATCCAAACCTCATCTTAACCCGCCCTAGACTTATCCAACCTCGATCTCAAGAGACTTAGGCTTCCTAACAAACCCTATAAGTAGGAGGGGGGCCTAAATTCGTGATTCACACATCCTCCTCCTTCTAAGCCTTGAAACTTTTGCTATTCATCACCAAATCATCATGAAGAGGGCCCTAGAGGGGAGTTCCATGGAGGGAGCGTCTTTTGAATGGCCAAAGTCGGCCAGGAAGGAGCGGGAAGTGCTCCAATGACTGACCGCGATCCCGCGACATCTCAGCTCGAGCCCTCTGAGAGAAGTAAGTTAATCAAGATTTCATTCAATTCAATTATTTCGTTTACTTACACGCTTTTCCTTCCTCTCTCTTTTCTTCCATCTTCTTTCTTCCTACCTTAGCTTCTCCCTGGCCCCAGGCGGTATTCCACCTTGAAGTGGTTGGCTCCCATGGTCCACGCCTTGCCCCTAGGAGTGACATCTATCCTGAGATCTTGGCACTTACAACCTCTCCTAGTGTTAGGTCAGAACTACCCAAAGCTTTCTCTTGATTGGCATAGCATCTCGGCCTTAGTTGAAATATGGCATCCTCAAACTCATACATTCAGTTTCCCATCATTCGAGGCCACTATCCTACTGGAGGAGGTAGAGAGCTACTTCTCTTTACCCAGGTCCCAGGTGGGAGGGGAAGACTCAGTGTGTCATACTATTGCCCTTATAGATCCTAGGCTTATCTTGGGAGGGTTCATACCAGATAGCAGGGACATCCACACTTTCATAGGCCCACGTCAGATTCACCTTCTTCCTCTTAGCCAGTGGGTAGTGGAGCATTGCAGGAACATGTGTGGGTGGGATGAAGCCATAGCTAAGGCTACGTCCATTTGCTTGTGCGGGGCCATCTTGTTTCCTTCATTTGACCATGTGCTAGAGATTCCCCTTCTTAGTACCATTAGCGGCCTATGGCAGGATCTTTCCATCTCCCAAGCCATCCTTGCCTACTTGTACGAGGGCTTTACTTCAGCAGCCTTAGGCGGTCCTCTGTTTGGTTCTATGATCCGTCTAGAGTGTTGGATGGGTGTTAGGATGAAATTCATCTATAAGGAGGATGTCACTTCAGCTAGTAGGATCTTCGGGAGCCACCCCCTCTTCTTCATAGGTGGCACGTTCAGATTCTCTCCACAGGTAGAGTGCAGGATAGCTGAGATGAAGACCAGAGACGAGTAGCGACTGTACATCAACAGATTGCCCCTGGATTGGTTCGTGATGCGCCCAGGCTTCCTCCGTGACACCACCGTCAGAGTTCCCAGGAGGCCAGGCTGGGACTTGAGGCTCATGAGCGACACTGCACTGGCGATGTATAGCCCGCACTGGTGCTACCTATAGGTTGGACTACCCCGGACTGTTCTACCAGCACTACCCCACCTTCCCACGCTACAGGCGAGGAGGATTGGTACGGAGGAGGACGAGCAGGCGGTCAGGAGTGCCCTGATCATGTGGGAGGTGAGCCGGGTGCTTACCCTACCAGCAGAGGTTGCAGAGATCCCGGCGACGCGCCAGGCCTATGTTAGAGAGTTGAAAGAGATACGTCCCCGCGGGGATGCCCAGCGGAGAACTGAGTGATTTTCTTTTGTTTCATGATGATGTTGGATAGGACTTGTGCTTAGAAAGTTTGATAGATGAAATGAATAAAATTGATGATTGGATGGAGTTTGAGTTTTGGGCTTTGGGCTTGATGTGATTGCGTAGGTTGAGATAAGACTTTAACATTCACACAGTTACGAGTCAACTGAACTTTCAGCTTCAACCTGCCCCTGCACACATACAAATACAGAAAATAGATTAAATCTATTTTAGGCTTAACCCCTTGCCTATAACAAGTTAGAAAATGACCAGTTCTTGATTTTTGGTCAAGGGGGGTAAGCCTTATTAAATAGACAAATAACAAATGTCAAATGAATGCAATGGATGCTATGAATGCAAATCAAGAAAATCTTTTTGAAAATTTAAAAATATCTGATTTCTGTTTGGATTTCAAAATTTTTGATTTTGTTTTGGTTTTTGAACATATTTGATTTTTTTTGGATTTTGAAATATTCATTTTTTTTGGATTTTGAAATATTTGATTTTTTTGGATTTTGAAATATTTGATTTTTTTGGATTTTGAAATATTTGATTTTTTTGGATTTTGAAACCAGCTTAGACCTGACGACAGGGGACCTCTTATCTCACCAGGGGCCTCCCGGGCTCAATGTGCAATATAAAGGACCGCCCGTGGCCGGTGCTAATCTTGCTTTAACGGTGCCTCTACCGAGGCCATACCCGGGGTAGGATCCATTCCTTGAAAAATAAAATAGATTTTAATAGAACAACTGGCGATAGGTATAGAGGTTTTTAGGGCTTGAGTTCTTCTCGCGACACCCCCTTTTCAAAGAATTTGGTCTGTTGCGTCGAGGCTTTGTGTCCATCATCGAACCTACTTCCGCTCTGGGCACGCATACGACCGGGCTCATAACATCCCGCGGGAAAACTATTCTGCCACTCTTGTCGTGCCTAGTTTTATTATTTGAGAACTTTCAAACTTTTGAGAGCTTTGAGCTTTGGGTGAGCCTTTTAGCTTTGATTTTTGCCCCTTTTTTCCTTTTCATTCCTTTCCTTCTTTTCTTTCTCGTTCTTTTGTGGAATAAGGTCATGATGGACTGTCCCTATTTGAGACCTCTTTTATTGGGGGGTCTAGATCAGTTCTCGCCCCCTTATCCACCCTTTGCCCCTATTTTCAGCCGAGCGAGAAGGAAAAACAAGGATCTTCACCCTCCCCTAAGCATGGCCAAGGGAGAAACGGTGTTGTGCAAAAGAAGGAAACTGATCCACGGGGGGTCGTGTAGTGTGTGAAATGTTGAACCGGGGATTTCCTTTCGTGATCAAGTGAAGGCGCACCCCGCCACCAAGTCGTTGCTGGTTTGACTCTATGGATAAAAGTGTTTTAAATATAGCCCATTCCATGGATTTGGTAATTCCTCACCCTCCGCGTTGATTTAACGATACGCGTTACCCGAATAGACTTTCTTAATTACAAATGGCCCTTCCCAGTTGGGTTGCAGCTTAGACCTGGGACCTGCTAACCTGATAAATTTACGTTTCAAAACCATATTACCCACTTGAAATTTTCTTTCGATAACCTTCTTTTGAAAATACCGCGAGACACGCTTTTGATAAACCGAGACATGATTGGCCGCGTTAAACCTCTTCTCGTCTAAGAGTTCCAGTTGGACTAGCAACACCTCTCGACGCTCGTCGAGATTAAGTTCTTTGTCCAGCTGCACCCTTAGGGAAGGGATCAGGATCTCGTACGGGAGTACCGCCTCCATCCCATAGGTGAGAGCAAAAGGAGTTTGCTTCATGGGAGTACGAACAGAGGTGCGATAAGCCCATAGAGCTTCTACCAGTTTATCGGCCCAATCAGCAAATTTGTGTGACTCGCATGTTTTCTTGATGATTTTAAGAAGGGTTTTGTTCGTGGCCTCAGCCTGGCCATTACCTTGGGGCTAGTATGGTGATGAATGATGCAATGATATATTAAACTTCTTATAGAGGTCCCAGAGTTCTTGAGAAATGAATTGAGGCCCGTTGTCGGTGACGATATCACTTGGCACTCCAAACCGTGAGATGATATTCTTTAGGATGAAGCAGCATACTGTGGTGGCTTTGATTTCTGCATAGGCTTCAGCTTCTGCCCACTTGGTGAAGTACTCCGTAGCCGTCAGGATGAAGGACTTCTGCTTGACTGCAGAATTCAGGTCACCGAGAGGTCCGATGATATCAAAGGCCCACATGGAAAATGGCCAAGGAGCAGAGAGAGGATAGAGAGAAGAAGTAGGAGCATGGATCTTGTCAGCATGGAGCTGGCATTGAAGACACCTACGGACATAGGTGGAGCAATCTTCTTCTAGGGTTGGCCAGTAATAGCCCTGCCTAAGAATCTTCTTCGCCAACGCCTGCCCATTTACGTGCCCTCCACACTGACTGGAGTGAGCTGCTTCCACAACCTTCCAAGCCTCATCGTCATCTAGACACCTCATTAGAACTCCATTGAGAGCCCGCCTATATAATTCTCCAGCAACAATCATGTATCTTGCGGCGACTCTTCTAATGGCCTTTCGCTGCTCGACATTTGCCGCCTCCGAAAATGAACCATCCCTACAATACTGCTTAATCTCATAATACCACAGCAACTCTTCTTCTTCTATGATCTCCTCAAGCTTAGTTAATGAAACTTCTTTCACCTCTTCCCTTTCTACCTTCCTTTCTACAGATTTCTTAAGGCTGTCGAACCAGGGATCCTGAAGAGAGGGAGCGTCTAACCGCTGGACCACAATGGTCTCAGTGGCACGACTGAGGGGAAATGAGAGAGAAGATGCTAGTGATGCAAGGGCATCAGCCAAAATGTTCTGAGAATGAGGAGTATGAATATAGATATGCTTTCGGAATTGCCTATCCAAGAGCGTGACCAGATCTTGATAGGGCTTAAGCTTAGGGTCACGGGTGCGGTATGTTGACAGAACTTGACGCAACACCAATTGAGAATCTCCTATGATGTTAAGGTATCGCGCACCCAAGAGGTAGGCGTGCTTCAGACCGGCAAGGAGAGCCTCATACTCGGCTATATTATTCATGACAGGAAATGAGAGTTGATAAGCGATAGGGATGGTTTCCACTTCCGGAGTAAGGAGAACGGCGCCGATTCCACTACCCTGGGAATTGAGAGCACCATCAAAGTGGAGAGACCAGAAAGGAAGATGTGTGAATACTGCCAAGTGTTCATAGGGAAACTCATCTTGGATTGAATCAGTGCGAGGGATAGGAGAATGAGCGAGATGCTCAGCAATGGCATACCCCTTGATTGCTTTCTGGACGATGAAGGTGATGTCGAATTGGGAAAGAAAGCTCTGCCAGCGAGCTAATCGACTAGAAAGGATAGGTTTTTCTAAAAGATAACGAATGGGGTCCATTCTGGAGATCAGCCTAACCTCGTGGGCAAGGAAATAGTGTTTGAGCTTCTGAGCTACCCATACTAGTGCTGCACAGGTCTTCCCCATGGCAGTATACTTGGATTCAGCGGGATTATGTTAGGGTGCTAGGCCCGGATTCAGAGGGGGGGTTAATGAATCCTGCCCTTAAAAAAAAAACTTTTCGCTCAAATAATATGCGGAATTAAAACACAGACGGCTCAATCAATTGAGCAAATACGTTAGGCTCGCCAAAAAGATCACCTAGCGGAAGCAGTACCGATAGAAGCAATAGAGCTCAAGGCAACCTGTGAAGGGTGGTAGAAGACAAGGAACAAGCGCACAAGGTCAATCACACAGCACAATAGATTTTTAGGTGGTTCGGTCACCAAGACCTACATCCACCCCTCACTCCCAACCGGAGTGAGGCTTCCACTAGCACACAGCTAGAAGCTACAGACTCAGTCTGCGAACAAGTGCTGCCACACAGCTTGACCAGGGGAACAACCTCCCCTCTTCCTCCCAACCGGAGGGACACCCCAAGTGACTCCCAGCCACTTGGAAACCAGAGACCGAAGTCTCTCTTCCTCCAGACCAGGAGGGAACCCGCTAGTGACTCCCAGTCACCAGCAACCAGAGGTCGTAGATCTCTCTTCCTCTAACCGGAGGGACCCTTGGACATGCAAGCCACAAGCCCAGAACCGGAGACAAGTCTCCCTTCTCCTGAATCCACAGGAGGAACCTGATCCCCAGCAGGGCAATCGGAAGAACAAGGCAAACCATAGAAACAAAAGAAAAAATAAAGAAACATAAAAAGCATAGCAACAAAAGCTGGAAATGAAACACAAGAGATGTAGCTCTCAATGAGCATAGTCGTTCTGGATTTGATCCACGGACAGACTGAACTGATCTTCAATAGACTCTCTCCTCCTCTTCTTTTCTTCCTCTTCTTTCTGCTTCTCTTTCTTCTCTCTTTCTTCTCACTTCTCACGAGCACTATCTCTCTCTTTTCCTTCTTCTGCTCTCACTCTCTTCTCTGCTCTCTTCTTTTCTTTCTTTTCTTCACTGGATCGAAGACCTCTCTGCACTCTGCTTTTTCTTCACAGCTTCTACTCTCTCAACTTCGATCTCACTTCATCTGTGGAAGAAGGCTCGTATATATAGCAGCATCAACAGCAGCCAGGGCGCGTGAGGTTTCCACATTTCCCGCCCTAAGAATTCGGACCACGTGGCAGCATCCAGCAGACTGTCAGTACTCGTGTCCTCATCTGGGTACCTCGTCCTTCCTTGGATCATGTGCCTTCATTAGGCTTCACGAAGATTCCATGTTAAGACAAAGAACAAATTTATCAGTTAAGTCCAAACCCTGTACAGTCTCTGAAGAATATAACACATTGTATAGACTTCAGTTTAAAGCCAACGAACAGACATTACTGTATGGACTTTACAAGACAAATAGCAATGTATACACTTTGCCCCAATGTGTAGACTTCATAATACAAGCGTCAATGTATAGACTTAACGATGCAAGCGATGTATAGACTTTGCCAGGGCATGCACAATGCGATGCGTTGACGCTTCACTACATGCCAATGCACTACGTTGATGCAATACAATGTGACTTTGAAGGCTGTGAACAACAAGGCATGCTGTACAGACTTTGATATAAAGCATGTAATGCAATATGGACAATGTATACACTTAGCCTTTGAGGAACGATGTATAGACTTAGAACGTGAAGACAGGCTGTATATACTTGAAGAATAAGCCAGTGTATAGACTTGAAAAATCTGAACCAATGTACAGACTTGTAGATGCGAAGCCAATGTACAGACTTTGAGCTTCAAAGCACAATGTGCAGACTTTACCACTGTATAGACTTGAGGCTCTGAATGTAGGTAAAGACTGGCAGTCCAATGTATAGACTTGGAGTGAAGCTAAAGCAGCGAACGTAGGAAAAGGTTGGAATGTATGGACTTACATTCGATCAGCAATGTATAGACTTCACAGAGATGTGAACAGGAGAGTGTATAGACTTGGTGCCTTGAAGGCAATGTACAGCCTTTGAGAGCATAGTCCAGTGTATAGACTTGGAACTGTGAGACAATGTTCAGACTTTGAAGTTACACTGTGGATGTATAGACTTGAATGAGCATGGTGTGTATAGACTTGAAAGTCTGAAGGCGATGTACAGACTTGCCTAAGACGCAGCATGAGACGCTGGCTGAGACGGACGCTGTACAGACTTTGAATGCACTAAGACGTTGAACAAGACGGACTGACTGTACAGACTTCGACTTCAATGCATGGGCTTTGAATGCTTGAGAGACGATGCAGTGTACAGACTTCATGAAATGCAAACGGCTGTACAGACTTGAATGAGACCCTGCATGAGACGATGCAGCTACACTGATGTACAGACTTTAGGTGAAGACCAATGTATGGACTTCGAATATGAAGACGCTAAGAAAGACGATCCAGCGTATAGACTTTGAGGAAATGAGGCGATGTGCATACTTGCTGAGTTGACGCTGCAGCCCAATGAGTTGACGCTGTATAGACTTTGTCTTCCAGCGTATAGACTTGATGAATGCATGAAGACATTGAATAAGACCCAGCAATGTGTAGACTCTACAGTGAATGCATGACCCAATGTATACACTTGATGCAATGTATGCCGATGTACATACTTCAGTTGAAGTCAACCGAAGAGTGTATGTACTTTATGAATCCATATCCCAAGACCAGTGTACAAACTTGATCGAATGTCTAGACTTTGCATGAACCGTCGATGTGAAGACTTCACATGAAGATAGTTTGTACGTGTGTGCTGGCAGTGTATAGACTTGGAGAGCGACCAAATAGGATGTGTAGACTTGCACAAACAGACAGCATAACTGAACATGCTTTATGCAGCAGATAAAATGACTAACATAAAACATACAATGCTTTAAATCTGTTAAACTAACTGAACAACAATACAATGCTTTGATAATCAGACTGAACATCAGAATATGCAATGCTTGACTGAACATTTGAAAAAGATTGCATTATGAACAGAAAGTGACTGAATATCAACATGATGACTCACACAGCAAGATGACTCACAGTGATTAACACACATCAAAAGCCAATCATCAAAACCACAACCATCATCAAAATCACAGAGGCACAATAATCTCCCCCTTTTTGATGATGGCAATACTACGCTGTGAATAATGCTGATGACACAAACTATTCTCCCCCTTTGACTTCATCAAAAAGAAAAATAGTTTGAGAAGTTGAAGCATGTATAAAAATTCAGTTAATTTTTCCCTTTTGCAAGAACACCATTCTCCCCCTTTAAGAGTTTCAGTAAAAAGTCATTAGTTAGAGATGATCAAAAGAAGCTAGCATGCAATGATTGAATGAAAATCTCCCCCTTTTTGGCAAACAATCTCCCTCATTTGGTATAATCAAGATGAGCCATGGGAAGGGGTAAATGCAGAAATGCAGATGCAACAAGAAATGCTATACTTCCCCCTAAGTATATGAATGCAAGGTCACAAATGATATGAACATGATTCATTATGACAAGGAATGCTCCCCCTGAATAGATGCCAATTGATATGCAAGTGATGCATGACACCCAAAGATATTGTCGAGAAGAAGACCACAGAGGCAGTTCAAAGATAAGTTCAGGTCAATGAATCAAAGACAATGAGCAGAAGAGTTTCAATTAATAGACTTTCAAAAATCTCCATTCACAAGAAATTCAGTCAGATTTTCAGAGAGATATCAATCTCATAAATCTAAATCATAGTTTTTCAAAATCTTCAATTATAAGGGCTTATGAATGAATTTTATTGTTCAGCATGGTTTAAACATGATGTATGCTAAGTTTGTCAATAAAATTCTGTATTGATATCTAAAACTATAGTTTAATAAAAATGAACCAAGCCCTCATATTTATCTTGATTAATCTCCCTTTTTCTTACACAATCAAATTTATTGACTTCTTTCGGAATTACATGCATTAGTATTGAGATTAAGCAATTATGAAGTCATATGAGATTTTGTCTAGGGTTGTAGCAATTTGATTTTAGCATCAATATTCAGATATTTCAATTTGTTCAACAATTTTCCATGCTACAAATTTTACGAGCACTCTAGTTCAGTGCACACCTTGTAACTAGAGGATATACCTTGATTAGAGGCCAATATCCCTAAGCACTTAGTGTGACTAACAGTCATGCTTTATATGAACAGAGGTAGTATTTACACATCATGACACATTCTAAATCATTTCTGGATGAGTGAGTTGTATTTCTCAGTGTGCATGCCATTGCTCTGCCTGATTTAACAATCAATTTTTATTTTGCAGAGTTAACTAGGCACCTCATGACACAGTCCTTTGGACATGGTTTCTCAGTGACCAAAGTCATTGCTCTGACAACTATTTACCCTTTAGACATTTCAGACAATTTCATTTGCTTCAAGTCAATAATAATTTCATGTACTTAACCAATTAAAGCCATGAATTTAATAATGCAGATTTCAGAATATTTTACAAGATACAGCATGAAATAGATGGTTAAGGTTTATTAAAACATGCTTCAGATATTTTTAAGAGATTTTAAAGTCAAACTCCATGAATACATTAAACTTAAACCACATGAGTTATTTCAGACATTCATAAAAACATATAATAGAAGATTTCTAGTTCAAGAGTTTTCAGATTTATGATCGAGATAGCCCATTGAAATCTTCATGAGAGACTGATAGAATTTTGAACCCAAATGATACCAATTGATAGGAGAAATACCAATTGTTAAGAGAGATTGTGAAGCTCAAAGTTTTCAGAATATGATCAAGGTTTGTCAACAAAATCAATAAGAAAGGATATGCAATGAATTCTGACAAATGTATGCATTTGACAACCTATATGCAATGCATTGACTCCCCCTCACAATATGCATTCAAACTCTCTTTTTGGCATTTTAAATATAAGGAAATGCAATGCACTGTATATATACAAGGACATTCAAAGACTCAACATTGAATGTTATGCAAAGATATGCAACTAACTCCCCCTGAAAACATGCAATGTTTGCACTGAAAACTGAACATATGATTCCAAATGATATTGTGACTTGTGCACAATCAGACTGTCCTATCAGCAAAGTGACCCATGGTACTAGGCGGAGCACTTGGTCTAAAAGACCACCTCACACATAGTAAGAACCTCCAGACAGATTTTCCTGCCTTTTGGTAGCTTACCATTTATATACCATTGAGGTCAATCATGATAATTCAATATGCAGTCCTATATGCAATTCAGATTTTCAATGAACTATGCAACAGACAGATTTCAACAACATTCATATGCAGTTCAGATTTAAACAGACAAAACAGTATGAGCATTGAGAGATGTGAATACTCATAGTGTCCAAAGCATAAATTTCAGTTGAGGAGAGTTCAGAGGCTTCAATTTAGACAATGCAGATGAAGAGTGAATATGCTATGCAGAAAAAAATAGCAATTATGCATGGACACATCAACCAAGATATGTAATGAGTTTCAAAATAGGAAATGCAGAGAATTTACCTGAACAGTGTGAGAATGGGGTTTATCAACTTGGGTGCCTTGGTTTATTAACCCCTTTTATTCTTCAGCTTCCAAGGTACACCTGCAGGTTAGCAAACTATTTTGCACAAATAGGCACCCAAAAAGTCTTGGGTCCTGACATGACAATATTACTCCTAGCAGGTTTTCTCAGCACATTTCTAGCAGCATGGTCATCAGATTTCATCAAGTAGCAATTATTCATTGAATGACCAATTTGACCACAGTAATGACATGAATTAGCAGATTTCAAATTCTTCTTATGCACATTAGTGTTGTCATGAAGTTTATTAGCAGAGAGAGAGTTCTGTTTACTATAATGATAGTAAGATGCACCAGATTTCAGATTTAATCTATGCACGTTCTTGTTAGCATGAAATCCATTTGCATATGCATGAAATTTTTTGTTGTTGACAAAATTAAAATTCTGTTTACTAAAACCGGCCAGCCAACATTCAGCAGCTCTATGGCCTGGCTTCCCACTGTGATAGCATGCAAGAGACTTTCTGTTAATGGCAGGGAATTTAACAGTTTTAGAATTGAATTTTCTACCCTGAGCATGCCAACAGTCCTTGACTGTGTGGCCATGCTTTCCACAGTGAGAGCAATTGAGAGAATTTCTTCTAAAAGAACCTGACCAGCATTCAGAGGCCTTGTGACCAATTTTGTTGCAACTAGAACATATGATGTGCTGGTTCTTTGAAACAGATTTATTCTTGTTAACAGCATGATTGCTCACATGAAATCTATTCTTATCACTAACAAACCAGCATTGTGAAATTTTGTGTCCTAATTTATCACAATGGAAACACTCAATTTTCCTTTTCTGAGATGAAGGTTTTTTATCATGATATTTTCTAGCACTCAGATCATCCTTTTCCATCAATCTACATTCATGCATCAAATGACCAGGTTTATGACAGTAATGGCATGAAGTTTTCTGTTTGTATGCATGTGTGTATATGTGCGTGGATGATTTTTGAACATCATGCAGTGAAGTGGTAGGAACCTTTTTGTTCTTTTGATGAACAGCATGCACTTTTTCCACATACTTGAGATCAGTCTTTTTCTTGATGTTTTCAACCTTTTTCTGATTGTTATCCTGTTTTTCTGTTTTCTTAGCCTTGTACTGAGTTGGAGATGAAGTAGAAGGCTCTTCCTGTTCAGAAGATTTAACAAAAACAGTTTTCAGGTTGGCTCCATCAACCTTCCTCATGACTGGACTGTAACCCAGTCCTTCTTTCTTAAAATTAATCTTTGTTCCCAGCTTTTTCTGAACAGTGGGCTTCTGAGAAGTGTGAGAAGTAGAGCTAGCAACAAAAGATGTATGAATTTTATTTTCAAAATTCTTTTTATTTAAAGAATTATAACCTAACCCCTCCTTCTGAAAATTAACTTTTACTCCTAGCAGTTTGTTCAGATTATCTTGCCCACTCACAAATTTATACAAGGAGTTTTTTAAATCCTGAATTTCTTTTTCTTGAGAGGAAATGTGTAGCTCATAACTGGCAATCTCTTGCTCACTGCAATTCATAGCTTCATTCAAAACTTTATTAGCTGTTTTGTATTTTTCAATTTCTTGTTCCAGATTGCTCAGTTTCTCAGGGTCTTCAATACAAACACTTTTTCCTCTTTCTAAGGCTAGCAGTCTCTCAGACATAGTGGAGTTCAGCATTTTTAACTTCTCATTTTCTTCCTTAAGCTTATCATTTTGAATTAACTCATTTATTAAAGTCTGATCTTCTGAGTTAGTTTCAAGTTTTCTTCCAGCCTTAAATTCCTTCAAATCATTTTCCTTCTTTTCAATATTTTTCTGTAATTCCACATTTACAGATTTGATGGCTTCAAATTTTTCAGTCAATAATGTGTTCTCCTGTTTAAGTTTCTCTAATTTTTCTTCATCTTCTTTGGAGAGTTTTTTGAGAGAATCATTTTCAGATTTCAGCTTGTTCAATTCAGACTTAACACATTCAAATTCTTTCAGCAAATTCTTACTCTGAACAGAATCATGACTAGCTAGGCTAAGTTTCTTTTCAAGTTCAGAGATTTCTTTTACATGATCTTGATTTTCAATTTTTAGCAATGAAATTTGTTTCTTCAGCATTTGAGTATCATACATACTAGCATCAAGAAGATTTTTCAGTTCAGCACAATTTCTACAATCGACAATTTAAATTGTCTGACCTACTACTCTTCTTCAATTTTTTATACTGACTTCTTAAGCTCTCATGTGACTCTAACAATTCAGCATATGCATTTTCCCAATCATCTAAAGTATAGTTTTCAAAGGGATTTACCTCATCATCATCATCATCTTCATCTTGACTGCTGCCTTGATTATTTCTGTCAGCCATCATGCAGCTGTCCTCATTTTTTATCTGAGTTCGCTTCAGTATATCCAGAATGTCTTTAGCAGACCTGCAATCATGAAGGCAAGACCATAAGGCTCTGTCAGTAGCTGCTTTCATCAGATTAAAGGCTTTCTAATTTTCTCCATCCTTTGATCTGTGTCTGTCGGTCCATTTGGATACTTTCGTTGGTAATGTGTGAGGACCTTGTGAAATTAATTTCCACAGATCTGGATCAACAGATTTAACATAAGCACGTAAAGCACTGTGCCAATGACTGAAATCAGAACCACTAAAGATGAGTGGACAACTAGCCATTGAAAACAAATCAGATTAATGCAACAGGAATATTGATGCACTAAAAACAAATTAGCACCGAAGACAGCAGGATCGGATCTGTCGGTCGCTGGACCTTCTAAGCAGACACCGCTCTGATACCAATTGTTAGGGTGCTAGGCCCAGATTCAGAGGGGGGGTGAATGAATCCTGCCCTTAAAAAAAAAAACTTTTCGCTCAAATAATATGCGGAATTAAAACACAGACGGCTCAATCAATTGAGCAAATATGTTAGGCGCGCCAAAAAGATCACCTAGCGGAAGCAGTACCGATAGAAACAATAGAGCTCAAGGCAACCTGTGAAAGGTGGTAGAAGACAAGGAACAAGCGCACAAGGTCAATCACACAGCACAACAGATTTTTAGGTGGTTCGGTCACCAAGACCTACATCCACCCCTCACTCCCAACCGGAGTGAGGCTTCCACTAGCACACAGCTAGAAGCTGCAGACTCAGTCTGTGAACAAGTGCTGCCACACAGCTTGACCAGGGGAACAACCTCCCCTCTTCCTCCCAACCGGAGGGACACCCCAAGTGACTCCCAGCCACTTGGAAACCAGAGACCGAAGTCTCTCTTCCTCCAGACCAGGAGGGAACCCGCTAGTGACTCCCAGTCACCAGCAACCAGAGGTCGCAGACCTCTCTTCCTCCAACCAGAGGGACCCCTGGACTTGCAAGCCACAGGCCCAGAACCGGAGATAAGTCTCCCTTCTCCTGAATCCACAGGAGGAACCCGATCCCCAGCAGGGCAATCGGAAGAACAAGGCTAACCATAGAAACAAAAGAAAAAATAAAGAAACATAAAAAGCATAGCAACAAAAGTTGAAAATGAAACACAAGAGATGTAGCTCTTAATGAGCATAGTCATTCTGGATTTGATCCATGAACAGACTGAACTGATCTTCAATAGACTCTCTCCTCCTGTTCTTTTCTTCCTCTTCTTTCTGCTTCTCTTTCTTCTCTCTTTCTTCTCACTTCTCACGAGCACTATCTCTCTCTTTTCCTTCTTCTGCTCTCACTCTCTTCTCTGCTCTCTTCTTTTCTTTCTTTTCTTCACTGGATCGAAGACCTCTCTGCACTCTACTTTTTCTACACAGCTTCTACTCTCTCAACTTCGATCTCACTTCATCTGTGGAAGAAGGCTCGTATATATAGCAGCATCAGCAGTAGCCAGGGCGCGTGAGGTTTCCACATTTCCCGCCCTAAGAATTCGAACCACGTGACAGCATCCAGCAGGCTGTCAGTACTCGTGTCCTCATCTGGGCACCTCATCCTTCCTTGGATCACGTGCCTTCATTAGGCTTCACGAAGATTCCCTGTTAAGACAAAGAACAAATTTATCAGTTAAGTCCAAACCCTGTACAGTCTCTGAAGAATACAACACATTGTATAGACTTCAGTTTAAAGCCAACGAACAGACATTACTGTATGGACTTTACAAGACAAACAACAATGCATACACTTTGCCCCAATGTGTAGACTTCATAATACAAGCGTCAATGTATAGACTTAACGATGCAAGCGATGTATAGACTTTGCCAGGGCATGCATAATGCAATGCGTTGACGCTTCACTACATGCCAATGCACTGCGTTGACGCAATACAATGTGACTTTGAAGGCTGTGAACAACAAGGCATGCTGTACAGACTTTGATATAAAGCATGTAATGCAATATGGACAATGTATACACTTAGCCTTTGAGGAACGATGTATAGACTTAGAACGTGAAGACAGGCTGTATATACTTGAAGAATAAGCCAGTGTATAGACTTGAAAAATCTGAACCAATGTACAGACTTGTAGATGCGAAGCCAATGTACAGACTTGAAGATGTGAAGCCAATGTACAGACTTTGAGCTTCAAAGCACAATGTGCAGACTTTACCACTGTATAGACTTGAGGCTCTGAACGTAGGTAAAGACTGGCAGTCCAATGTATAGACTTGGAGTGAAGCTAAAGCAGCGAACGTAGGAAAAGGTTGGAATGTATGGACTTACGTTCGATCAGCAATGTATAGACTTCACAGAGATGTGAACAGGAGAGTGTATAGACTTGGTGCCTTGAAGGCAATGTACAGACTTTGAGAGCACAGTCCAGTGTATAGACTTGGAACTGTGAGACAATGTTCAGACTTTGAAGTTACACTGTGGATGTATAGACTTGAATGAGCATGGTGTGTATAGACTTGAAAGTCTGAAGGCGATGTACAGACTTGCCTAAGACGCAGCATGAGACGCTGGCTGAGACGGACGCTGTACAGACTTTGAATGCACTAAGACGCTGAACAAGATGGACCGGCTGTACAGACTTCGACTTCAATGCATGGGCTTTGAATGCTTGAGAGACGATGCAGTGTACAGACTTCATGAAATGCAAACGGCTGTATAGACTTGAATGAGACCCTGCATGAGACGATGCAGCTATAGTGATGTACAGACTTTATGTGAAGACCAATGTATGGACTTCGAATATGAAGACGCTAAGAAAGACGATCCAGCATATAGACTTTGAAGAAATGAGGCGATGTGCATACTTGCTGAGTTGACGCTGCAGCTCAATGAGTTGACGCTGCAACGTATATACTTTACGTTCAACTGAGGATGTATAGACTTGCTGAGTTGACGCTGTAGCCCAATGAGTTGACGCTGTATAGACTTTGTCTTTCAGCGTATAGACTTGATGAATGCATGAAGACATTGAATAAGACCCAGCAATGTGTAGACTCTACAGTGAATGCATGACCCAATGTATACACTTGATGCAATGCATGCCGATGTACATACTTCAGTTGAAGTCAACCGAAGAGTGTATGTACTTTATGAATCCATATCCCAAGACCAGTGTACAAACTTGATCGAATGTCTAGACTTTGCATGAACAGTCGATGTGAAGACTTCACATGAAGATAGTTTGTACGTGTGTGCTGGCAGTGTATAGACTTGGAGAGCGACCAAATAGGATGTGTAGACTCGCACAAACAGACAGCATAACTGAACATGCTTTATGCAGCAGATAAAATGACTAACATAAAACATGCAATGTTTTAAATCTGTTAAACTAACTGAACAGCAATACAATGCTTTGATAATTAGACTGAACATCAGAATATGCAATGCTTGACTGAACATTTGAAAAAGACTGCATTATGAACAGAAAGTGACTGAATATCAACATGATGACTCACACAGCAAGATGACTCACAGTGATTAACACACATCAAAAGCCAATCATCAAAACCACAGCCATCATCAAAATCACAGAGGCACAACAGATTAAACAACCTCGAAAGGTAGTATGCTACCCTTTCCCTTCCTTCATCGTCTACCTGAGCCAGGACAGCTCCTAGGGAGTCCTCAATCATAGAAATGTATAGGATCAGGGGTTCCCAGGGACGGGTGGTTGCAGAACCGGGGGATTAGAAAGATAAACCTTAAGCTCCTCATAGGCCTTTTGGCATTGTTCATTCCATTCAAACTTTGCTCCCGCCTATAACAATTCATAAAATGGGCGGCATCTTTGCGAGTGTTAAGATATGAATCTTCTAATGAATTGTAAACGCCCAATCAAATCTCAGAGTTCTGTGATGTTCTTAGGCAGCGGCATCTCCATAACGGCCTTTACTTTATTCAGATCGATCTGAATCCCCCGTTTACTAACTATAAACCTGAGTAACTTCCCTGATGCGACTCCGAACACGCATTTCTTTGGATCCATCTTCAATTTATATTCCCTAGCCCTTTGCAACACTTTGGCTAGAATGGCAGGGTGTTCTTCTTGAGACCTCGACTTTACCAAAATATCATCCACGTAAGCTTCTAAGTAGACATGCATCATGTCATGGAAGATAGCCATCATTGCCCTCTGATAAGTAGCACCTGCATTCTTTAATCCAAATGGCATAACAACATAGCAGTATGTGCCCCAGGGCGTGGTGAACGAGGTCTTCTCTTGATCCTCAGGAGCCAGACGGATTTGGTTATATCCGGAATAACCATCCATGAATGAGAGGGCCTCATACCCAGCAATGATATCAACTAATACATCAATGTGAGGAAGCGGGAAATCGTCTTTCGGACATGCCTTATTTAAGTCCCTGAAATCGATACAAATTCAAATTTTGCCATCCTTTTTCATTACCAGGACTATGTTTGTCACCCATTGTGGATATAAAACAACTCTAATAAACCTGGCCTTATGCAATTTGTCGACTTCTTCCTTAATTCTTAAGGCCATCCGTGGGTGGAATCTTCTCGCTTTTTGTTTAAAGGGTGTTGCCCCTGGTTTAAGAATCAATCGGTGTTCAACCAATGTGGGGTCAAGACCCGGCATGTCCTCATAGGACCAGGCAAACGAATCGCTATACTCCCTCAAAACCTTGATGAGCTCCACTTCAACCTGAGGAGGGAGATTAGCAGAAATAAGTATGGGCCTGGGGTCCTCTTCCGTTCCAAGATTAATTTTCTTAGTGGGTTCATCCACTGCCGAGGACGGTTTGTCAAACCTTTTCAAACCTTATGTGTACAGATCAGCAGTGTCATCCACATCGCTTTCCTCATCATCAGCTAGGTCCTTCTCATTCACAATTTCATATACCCCTAATTCGTCGTTGCTCCACTCCCCATCCAATTCCTCATCTTCTTCTAAAACAATTGCGGTCTCTACAAACTCTGGGCACCTAAGGAGGGCATGACATCTCTCGGCCAAATCTTGCAAAAACCTATCAGGGATGGATTTAGGATGACGCATCACAGGGTGCGCCGCAGACGAGGACAGGTTGACTAGACTCGAACTAGACTCTACCCCAACTAACTCTACTAACCTAGGAGACTCTGCACACTGTACATCTAACCTAGGAGATATGAAATCTATCGGAAAAGGGACAGGGGTCTCATGTCCCTGGGAAGCTGAGCAAAACACATCGTAATCTTCCATTGAAACCTCCATTTTGAAATTGACGTTTTTTTTTGGAGGCCGGAGGAGATCAGGCAACATGAGGAAGAGGACGGAGGAGGAGGTAGTTGCATGGGGAACAAATCGGGGAAGATGCAATCGAAGAATGGATCAGAGGATCGAAACCACATCTCGTGGAGTTGGGAATTGGGGGGAGGAGGAGTAAACAAGGTTGAAAGATCAATAGGCAGGCAACGCCCGCAAGCACATAGAACAAATAAAATTTCAGGCGGTCTCTCTGCGAAGTACGGGTCGACCAGAATTGGAGGGGAACGGGGGACAAACCCCAATTGTTGGAACGAAGAGGCAAGACGGGACGGGGACAGAGAAAAGGTAGTAATAGAGCTCCCCACTTCCCGTGGCCCCCGGTGGACCAGCTGCGTTGGAGAATGCTTCACCAGCTGCATCTCCTTCTTCTTCGGACGGTCTTCTCTTTTACCGAACAACTTTTCAAAACAACTAGCAAAATCTTCCATATCACCCACCAACCCCTTTAACGGTGGTGGTGGGTCAGAATCATCACAGGTGGCATCAACCTTCACATCAGCACATGGTGGTGGTTGCTTTAAAGTGCCGGGCTGCAGCGGGCCTTTCACAAAATGTTGTCGATAGTCCCACGTTAACGGCCCAGAATCTCCAAGTATTGACATCGCTGAATCACAGTAGCCAAGGCCTCGGCGGCCCATCTTCCTGCCTTTAGGGATGGGCTTGGTCCGTCCCTGTAATTGTGCGCCGAGACCCAGGCCCGGCTGATAACCCAATCTCAGAATCATGTGCCATCCTTTAGAATCTCTAATCTTGGACTTGATCTTGACATTTGTTGGTGCAGTGGCGGGCTTGTGTGACGCATATGCCCATGAATAATTCAAGTCCATTATTGATAAAACTAGCCTATTACTCAGCCACAGTATAGGGAGAATCTTATCTGTGATGGCATCAACAGATTGGACGGTGGAGATGCTTTTCAATTTAACCACCCGACCTTGGAATGGGAATTTCAGGAATTGGTGGGCGGTTGAAGGTACGACATTTAAACTGTTTATCCATGGATGACCCAAGATAGCTTTGAACATTAGGTCAATGTCCAACACATAAAAAACCACGTCCATAACCAACGGCCCTAGCTCGGCTTGTATAGTCACGACCCCGTGACAAGCACGCCTGGAATTGTCATATGCTGCTATTGTGGTGGGTGTTGGCTTAAGCATATCCTCTAAAATGTTATAGGCACGGAGGGTACTCAATGGACACACGTTTATTGATGCTCCTGTGTCCACAAGGGCAGACTCAACGGCCACTTTATTTAAAGAAATGGTAATACAGAGTGGCATATGCCGTACCTCTGGGGGAGCTAGTTCTGACTCAGAAAATGAAATAGAGGGCCCCCTTGTGATGGTTGCCAACACCGTTGGTAAACTATCCACCGCCACATCTTCATTCACCATCACTTTTTACAAAAAAGTCTTCAAAGCATCATGATGTAGCGGTGACCTTTTGATCAATTCTAAAACTGAAATCTTGGTCGGCATCTGGTCCAAGTGCTGTAATAAGTCGTACTTCGTGCCTGGCACGGGGTCTGCGTCTTCAGCTGTTGAGGAAGAAGGCTGAGGGGTATGTGCGGGTGCACGAGAAGAAGGGTAGACTTTGTGAAATGGATTCCCGCTCCGAAGGGCGCAATGTGGTGCTGGCACGGCCTGAGATGGACCCCCGCTTGGCCCGGTGGGGTAGGTGGAAGGGGTAGAAATGGGGGTGAGGATGGCGGAAGTTGGCCTTATGGGCCCAGGTGAAGGGGAAATGGGCGAGGGGTTAAGTGGAGGGGTGATGATGGAGGGTATGGTGGGTGATGGCGAAAGGACTGGCGGTATGGAGGGGAATGCGGTGGGCCTGATGGGTGATGCGGAGGGAATAATGGGTGGAGTGGTGGTTAGAACGGCGGGCCTGAGAACGGAGGGGATAGCAAGTGCGGGGGAATGGTTGTGGTGGAAGGCCAAGAGGTGTGCGGGGGTTTCATCATCAAAAGTCCACCCAGTGTTGGGGGCTGGGTTCTGAAAAATGTTCACCTGGGCTGGTGCCGGCGCCGGTGGCTGTTATTGTTGCTGAGGTGCGGGCTGGTGTACTGACATGGAATTCTGATGGATCCCAAGATCTTGTTGTTGCTGTTGCTGTTGCTGGGGTTGTTGTTGCTGTTGGGGTTGCTGCTGTTGCTGTTGCTGGGGCGTCGCCTGCTGCGGCCTAGCTTGTCTCTGCCTCTGCTTGATGTCCTCGATCAGCTGG
This sequence comes from Amorphophallus konjac, assembly GCA_022559845.1. Lineage (NCBI taxonomy): Eukaryota > Viridiplantae > Streptophyta > Magnoliopsida > Alismatales > Araceae > Amorphophallus > Amorphophallus konjac. Next base: position 226,443,086 of record CM040120.1, read on the forward strand.
TGCATCTGGGCCCAATCAATCCTCTGGCCCTCGTGTAAATCATACACCAGATCTCTAAACTGATAGCACCGCTCTATTGTGTGCCCGGGCTGCCGATGATATATGCAATATTGGGACTGATCGGTGGTCGGATTCCAATTTTGGTGCTCCGGAGGCAATTGAATATCACCAGTATACATCAAAGCAGAGAAGATACCAGGCAATGTCTCAGGAAGAGGAGGGTAACGGGTCCTCTTTGGGATCGGTCGGGCAGGTCCGTAAGCGGTAGGTGGTGGAACATTATGATATTGCGGCGACCGTTGAGGCTGTTGGAGTGGTGGTGGTGGTTGCTGCGGGTGTTGAGGAACCGGGAAAGTGGGTTAGGGAACTTCTGGAGTGGCGAACTGGGGGTTGCGTGGAGGCTGTAGGAAGCGAGGTGGAGTGACTTGGTGGGGAAACTGAACAGCCTGGACCTGCTTGTTGATTTGCACTCCCTCGGTGACGGGGCCCTGGGACTTTTTGGCGATTTTGGGTTTCTGGGCCTCAAACAGTGAATGAATAAGAGAATCTTTAAACTGTGTCTGTATGAACTGAGCTCTACTGTATAACTGGTGCATATTCGAAATGTCATTCATTGCCAAAATATTTCTGAATGTTGGGGTGGCGTTGGAGATTAACAACTTAACTTTCTCTTCTTCCGGGATTTGCCCGGGCACACGTGAGGCCATTTACCTCCATCGATCCGCATAGGTTGCAAAATCCTCCTCTGGCTTCATCTTTTCCACTACCAGGTCGGTGAAGGAATACTCGAGACCGACTCGATCTTGGAACCTCTGAATGAACTTCTCCTTGACTGTCTTGAAATTTTTGGCCTCCTCCATAGGCAAGGTATAGAACCACTCCAGGGCGACCCCCTCCAATGATCGGCGGAATAAGTAAGCCATTAGGTGATCGTCATGCTGGAATTGTGCTGACTCGTACAGAAACTCCCGAACATGAATGAACGGGTTGCCGTTCCCGTCATATTTTCGGTACACGGGGAGCTCGGACTGAGGAGGAAAATGAATGTCCCTGAAGTTAGGAATAGGGACGTCAGCCAAAGACTGCGGGCCAACCCGTTTGTGGAGGAGGTCGATTTGTTGCTGCATAGCAACCCATTTGTCAAGAATTTCACGTTCCTAGGATGGAGGAGAAGGAGCAGGAGGAGTAGCACCTGGATACGGAGCCAAAGGAAAAGCCGACTAAGGGGGCAGCCCGTAAGATGGATAATGGGCCAGGGAAGGGCCCACATCCACATGAGCTAGCTGGGCGGCCCCTGGTTGCAACCGAGTAAAGTCTGCCGGGGCTACAAGGGCCTGCGGCGATGGAGAAATAGTGACATAGGGATCAAGGTAAGGAACAGAGGGGATTTGAGACTTCCCTTATCGAGTAGCTGATGGGCCGAGGTAGAAGCCTGGCCTGTTTCCATGCTGGAGTACCGAAGGATCTGAGGACGGGTGGGAGTAAGGTCAATGGGGGCCACAGAGGTGGTCCCAGCAACAGAAGATGTAGTGGTAACAACAGTCATGCCACGAGAAGGAGCTGAAGTCGGGGCATCGGACCCCTGCAAGGCTTGCCGGATGAGATGGAGCTGGGTAGGGTCCAGCTGGGCCATCATGTTGAGAATTTGATTGTCTGGATTCTGAATGGATGGATCGGAAAGAGAGGGTTGGGAACCCTCGCCAAGAATGGTCGGGAGTGGAGGGGCAGTCCCCTCTCCTCCCTGCATATGGGTGACCCTAGATGGGTCCTCAAGAAGGCCGCGAGGAAGAGAGTCCTCGTGGGACAAGCATTGTGTAGACTTGAGAGGTCTAAGCCAGTGTACATACTCTGCCTCAACAATGAAAGGGCAACACGGATGTACAGAGTTGGCCAAACACTTGAAGATAGGCTGTACAGACTTGAAACTTAATGCAAAGGCCAATGTACAGACTTCTAAATGCTGATGTGTTGTATAGACGATCATGAGACGCTAACAGAGACGGACGGATGCATATACTTGAACTTGAATGCATGAACAGTCTGTATAGACTTCACCCAGACACTGCATAACACTATGATGCAATGTACAGACTTAACTGAACAGGATGTGCAGACTATGGCTGTATAGACTTTGAAAGCTTGGCGGAGGATGTACAGACTTGAAGTGTGAAGACCATTGTTTAGAGTTGGTGAAATGAAGTCCAGTGTACAGACTTGCAGATACGAAGTCAATGTACAGACTTACACAAGCGAGCTACAGTGCCAATGTGTAGACTTCACGCTGTACAGACTTTCCAAAGAGAACTTAACGCTGTACAGACTTGAGGCTTTGAATGTTGAAGGCACAAGATGATGTACAGACTCAGATACTAGACCAATGTATGAAGCAAAGCAAGAGCTCTTTCAAAACGATTCCAATGCGTCAACGCATTGAGTCCACTGCGTCGACGCACCAGTTGACACATTTTATAGACCAGCTCTGGGACAGACCAGTGAGTTGACGCAATGATCCCATGCGTCAACGCATCATGCAATACTCATGCAAACTCATGCATTCAATGCTGTATATCAGACACAGTCCTATGCAATCAAATCAGCAGCCTTATTCAAAATACAATATCATAATGCACTGACTGTGTTGCAATCATCAAAACAAATCAGCATGCTATCATCAAAACACAATGCACATGCTTGTGCCTAAGAGGCACAACAATAAGAAGGCCCATTAAAAGAATAGGGTCCAATGGAGGAATAAGGAGATGGACCCGCATGGGAAGAGGAATCCACGTGGGGATAAGAGGATGGAGAAGTATAGGAATAAGGTACAGGGGAAGAATGCTCCATGGGGAGAATGGAGACTTTATACACTCCAAGGTGAGGGAGATACATGTTGTGCCCCTGTGATTTTGATGATAGCAAACACTATGAGTTATCTGATCTTCTGTGACATGTTTTTCAACTCTATGATTTTGATGATAGCATATCATGAACACATCTGATTGATTGTTCTGCTTTGGGTAAATATCATGTCAGTTCACACAGCTTTGCATATCATGAATCTGTGTCTGAATGATTATTTCTGCTTTGGGCATAGGAATGTGCTATCTTGCATTAGCAGACATTCAGTTCATACAGCATTGCATTCTATCATATGTCAGTTCATACAGCATTGCATTCTGTCATTTATCAAGTCTATACACTGCTTCATCCAATGTCTGTACAGCCTTCGCAAGAGCAAGTCTGTACATCGTTCTCTCCAGCAAGTCTATACACTGCATGCTCACACAACCATCAAGTCTGTACATTGCTCACTTGCATGCACACAAGTCTACATAGTGCTCTTCATTCATGTGCACAGTTCGTGCATCAAGTATGTACATTGCCTTTGCATAAGGTCACTCAAAGTCTATACATTGTTCACAGCATTGGCAAGTCTGTACATTCGCCACCTTGCATTAAGTCTAAAAGTCTATACAGCCTTTTGCATTGGACTTAAATTCTATACATTGCATCTTCACCTACGTTCTGAACTGAGCAAGTCTATACATCCCTTGGCTAGAACTGTGCAAGTCTATACATCGCCAGGTCTGCACATAGTTGCTTTGAAGCACGCTAAGTCTATACATCCTTTGCATTACACTAAGTCCATACATTAGCACTGTAGCATGCAGAACACCAAGTCCATACATTAGCACTGTAGCTTGCACAAAGTAAAGTCTGTACATTGGGCTTTCACATAAAGTCTATACATCGCTTGCATCGTTAAGTCTATACATCGTCTCATGCATCATCATGCAAGTCTATACATTGTGCATCTCGCTGACAAGTCTGCACATTCATTAAGTCTGTACATCATGCCTCCTTTTATTTGAAGTCTACACATCGTTCACACCAGCAAGTCTATACAGCATGCATGCCTCATAACGCCAAGTCTATACAATGGCTAGTTGCACAAGTCTGTACAGCCATTGCCCTGCATGCCCTGCAAGCTTTCCAAGTCTATACACTACATGTCCTGCACGCGCTGCAAGTCCATACATTGTCTGCCCTGCACTCAGCAAGTCCATACATTGCTTCTAGCATGCACATTCACACTTCAAGTCTATACACTCGTTATCAAGCCTTCAAGTCTATACACTCTTGTGTGTCTGCATTGCATTCACTTTCTATACACAGCCTGTGTCTGCATCAGTTCATAAGTCTATACATTGTCTTCTGCACAAATACTAAGTCTACACATTGTAGCATGCACGATCAAACAAGTCTGTACACACTTCAGCACTCAAAGGCTGAACACTCTTCAGCAAGTCTGTACACACTTTAGCACTCAAAGGCTGAACACTCTTCAGCAAGTCTGTACACTCTTCAGCACTCAAAGGCTGAACGTTCTTGAAGCTAAAGTCTGTACACTCCTTATTTCTAAGTCTATACATTCTATTCTTCACACTAAGTCTGTACACGGTGGTCTTCAGTTACCCAGCAAGTCTGTACATCCTTCTGATTATTTTCTTATGACTGTGTGACAGGTACTGTTCGTGAAGCCTATGAAGGGCACGTGATCCGAGGTTGGCACCTTGCACGTGATCCGAGGACAATGCCCTAATTGCTGCTGCTATAAATACGAAGCCTCCTCCATCTGGAGAAGATTGATCAAGAGAAAAAGAGACTGATCGAGAACAGAAAAAGGAAGAGTGATCGAAGTGGAGAGGAAAAGAGCAGAAAGAGTAGAAAAAAGAAACGAAGAAGAAGGGAGAAGCTGAGAGCCAGAGTGAGAGAGCAGAAGAAGAAAAAGAAAAAGAGAAAGAGAGATGGAGAGCTCGTGAAGAAGAAGAGAAGCGTCACTGTTTACTGGACCTTGGATCAGATCCAACCCAGTTTGCTCCTGCGAGAGCTACCTTGTGCATTTCCTTTTCCAGCTTTCAGTTGCTGCAATTTTTGTTTCTCTTTTTAACTGTACACAGTTGTTCTTCTGATCCTCTAGTGTGAGGTCGGGTTCCCTCCGGTTTGGAGGAAGAGAGACGTGCGTCTCTAGTTGCCTGTGACTGGGTGTCACTGGTGGTTTCCCTCCGGTTGGGAGGAAGGGAGGTCCGAGACCTCTGGGTTGCAAGTGGTTGGGAGTCACTTGTGGGTTCCCTCCTGGTTTGGAGGAAGGGAGATTCGTCTCCGGTTCTGGTCTTGTGGGTTGCAAGTCCAGGTGTTTCCTCCTGGTCTGGAGGAAGAGAGACTTCGGTCTCTAGTTTGCTAGTGACTGGGTGTCACTAGTGGTCTCCTCCGGTTGGGAGGAAGAGGGGAGGTTGTTCCCCTAGTCAAGCTGTTTGGCAGCATTTATTGCAGACTGAGTCTGCTGTTCTAGCCTTGCTAGTGGAAGCCTCACTCCGGTTTGGAGTGAGGGGTGGATGTAGGTCTGTGGTCCGAACCACCTAAAAATCTTGGTGTTCACTTGTGGTTTGTTTTTGTACTTATGTGTTCTTTTCATTGTTGTGCACATTAGATGCTTGCTTAGGATCGTGTGAGGGCTAATTCAATTGTGTTGTCTCGCCGAGATCCTTCTATGTATTCTTAGTATATTTCATCAACTATTTTTAATTCCGCATATGTGAGCATTAGAGTTTTAATTAGGCAATATTTGAAGACTGATACATTCACCCCCCCTGTATCCGGGCCTTGCACCCTATCAATTGGTATCAGAGCAGGTTCTCTGACGTTCCAGATCCAACGATCTGTAGAGGATCCTGCTGGCTTTCAGTGCATCTCTATCTTCTGCATACTGTTTTGAAATTGCTTGATTGATTTGCCTTCATGGCTTCTCCACCGGTTTTCAATGGGTCTGATTTTAACTCATGGGTTAGCAGTCTCCATAACTATGTGAAATTGATGGATCAGGATCTGTGGAAGTTAATCTCACACGGTCCTCACAGACTACCAAAGAAAGAGTCCAAATGGACTGACAGTCACTGATCAAAACATGGAGAGAATCAGATAGTTTTGAATCTAATGAAAGAAGCTACTGACAAGGCTCTAAATTCTTATTTTTATGACTGCAGGTCCGCTAAGGATATTCTGGATAAGCTGAAGCTAGCTCAGAGGAGAAATGAGGACAGCTGCCTGATGGCTGACAAGAGCAACCATGGCAGTGATCAAGATGAATCCGAAGATGCTGAAGAGGTAGCCAATCCTTTCTCTAGTTACACTTTAGACGACTGGGAAGATGCCTATGCCAATCTGTTAGAATCCTATGAAAGTCTAAAGAAGAAGAATAAAAAACTGATAAAGAAGCTAAAGAATCATGAGGATGCTAAATCTCGAGGTGAAAACCCTGAAATTCTGAAAATTGAAAATGACATATTTAGAAGACAGTTAACAGATTTCGATTCTATTAGTTCAGACTTAGATCATTTGAAATCTGAAAAACAAACTCTTATGAAACAAATTGGATTACACAAAAAGGAGAATCAAGAGCTTGTTTGTGAAATTGCTGAACTAAAGGAAAGACTCAGCTTAACTGATGATGATCAGGCTCATAACAATGATGTTGTTCAAAATGAAGAACTGGTGAGAAACTTAGAGCTTGTCAACTCTGAATTGGAAAACATGAAATCTGAAATTGAAATACTCAAAAACCAGCTCAAAGAATCTGAACACAAATCAAATAATCTTGAAAAAGTAAATAGTTTGGTTTCTGAGAAACTAGAGGCTGAGAGAGTAATAAACTTAGAGCTTCAGAAAAATTTCAACAAACTTCAATCTGAAAAACAACAAGAAATGTTTTATGAATGTCAGTTTTCATCGGATGATTGGGTGCTTGATGATGAACTCACAGAGCAAAACAATAAGTTGAAAGAAGAAATCAACAAACTGAAACATCTAAACACCCAGCTGACAGATAGGTTATTGACAATGGAAAAAGGCAAGTGTGTGAGCATAGATAATTCTTATAGGTTGGTGAATGCTGAACAAGAAATTGAGAGTCTAAAAACCATCAACCTAATGTTGAGTGGAAATGTCAATTGCTGTGAAGAGAAGGTAGCTAACTATGAGCTCACTATCACATCCCTTCAACAAGAAATTGATGATCTTAACAAGTCTCTATCTGAAGTTGACAATGAAATAAAGTTAAAACAAGAAGTAGAAAAACTCAAAAGTCTGAATGATGCCTTGCATCAACAAGTCATTTCCTGTGAAATAGATCTGTCCAAATATGAAGCTAATGTTGCTGTCTTAAACTCTGAGATTCAAGATTTGAAAAATTCTCTATCAAAATTTGTCAAAGGAAAGGACAATCTGAATAAGCTTCTTGGAAATAAAATTAGTTTTCAGAGAGAGGGACTAGGTTACAGTCCGACAAATAATAGGAGTAATGGGAATAAAACGTCAACTGTGTTTGTAAAAGCCTCTAATCAGAACACAATCTCTGCTCCTTCTGCTTTTCAATTCACTGCACAAAAGTCCACTGTCAATTCCAAATCTGCAGAACAAATTCAAAAACTGAAAAAGAATGAAAATTCACTGAAAAGGGACAAAGATGTCTCTGTTAGTACAAAGAAAACTAAACACAAGACACATGATCTCTCACACACTCATACTAAAAAGGGTTCATGTTATTATTGTGGGAAGGCAGGTCACATAATGGAAGATTGTAGATTAATGTTAAAGGATGAGCATGCTAGTGGAACATTACATTCTAGAAATTTTTCTGATAGAAACCATGCTACTAAGAAGCCTGATGCTTCATGTTATTATTGTGGTAAGTACGGTCATCTCATGAATGCATGCTTTATCATGAAAGAAGACAATAAATTGCATGCCAGGTCTTCCATGAATAATCATGGTCCATATGGAACTAAACACAAGTCTAGTCAGCACATTGTGTGCTTTAATTGCAATAAGCCTCGGCACAAGACTGCTGAGTGCTGGTTTGGATCCACTTGGGGTAAAAATGGTTTTCATAGAAGAAATTCTTATGCTTGCTCTCACTGTGTGAAGAATGGCTATATAGTCAAGAACTGTTGGCATGTTCAGAAGAACTCTGTTAACCCCTATGTTGTCAAATTCCCTGCAAAACTATTTACAAAATTTTCATGCTATAACTGTGGTAAGCAAGGTCACAAATCTGCTGAATGTTGGCTGATTAAGAATAAGAATCAAACTGTTCATGCATACAACAGAAAATCTTATGATCATGTTTATAAACCTCATACTGCTGTTACTATGCATCATACGAACAAGAAACCAGTCACATCATGTAGATATTGTGAAAAGTATGGTCACTCTATGGACAATTGCTACCTGATGGATCATGATGACCATGTTGCTAAGAATTTGTTTAGAACAACTATCAGGGATAATGCAGGACCCAAAGCTGCTTGGGTCCCTGCAGGATCAAAATGATCAAAAACTTTACAGGTGTGCCTTGGACTGAGGAATAAAGAGGGGTAAATTAAACCAAGGCACCCAAGCTGATAAAGCCCCTTTCAGGTAGATTCTCTGCACTTCCTGTTCTTAGATTTACTGCATAGCATGTTAAATCTGTTTTTGCATATTCATTTATCATCTGCATTGTCAGATTTAAATTTTTTGAACTCTCCTCATACATGATTTGCTTTTTAATGATAGACTGAATTTGCATATGCAGCCATTGAAAAATCTGATGCACTTAGGACTGTTGGTATTGCATATCATGCACTTTGTCAGGGGGAGTTTATCTGTTGTTGCATTTGAAGAGTAGTGCATGTCATAATATTTGAAAAACCAAAAAGGACATTCCATTGCATCTAGACAGGGGGAGCATTCCTATTTGATCACTTCTTCACCTCTTGAACTCCTTCTATCTAGCAATCTGATCCATTCTCTTGGCAATTGTGTGGTTCACTTGAATTCCCTGCCGTCTATACTTGTGTAGCTGTTCTGTCTGTATTCCAGACTCAGCTATTGATTCTGCCTACTGTGAACTCAATTGCTAGCTTGTTCCTATCATTCACATTTCTTCATATCCTGTCAAGTCTGGTCCAAGCTAATCTGACTGAATTTTAGTCTTTAATGCTGGCGTCTATGGCTCTCTGCTATTCTCTCAATAAAAATACTTTGTTGACTCCACTGATTTCCTGACAATGTCAATGATTCATCTGAATGAGGAAAGATTTTAGTCAGAGCACCCTAGACATAAATCAGACATATTCTGAAAAGAAGAAACTTCTATTATACTGGGTTAAGAATATTTTGATAAATCAAATTGATTTAAGTCTAATGTATTTCCTAAGTTTTGATGTAAAAGACTTGAAAATATCTGAATCATCATGCTTAATAAATCTTAACCAATTGTCTCATGAACTTCATGCAAAACCTTCTGAAAACTGAAAATTTAAAAGACATGGCTATCCTTGGTTAAGATACATGTAGAAAGTATTGTTCTTAAACTTTTCAGTGTACTGAGCATTGTTTGAAAAATTTGAAAACATTTAAAAAGTTACATCAAGAGCAATGACTTTGGTCACAGAGAAACTGGGTTCTCTATCAAAGAAGTAGAGTAAGCCCATGTCATGAAGTGCCATAGTTACCTCTCCTATAAAAATGTTTGAAAATTTGGCAGAGCAATGGCATGGTTGTGTTGAGTAACTGGGGATTCTGGCCTCTCATCAAGGTGTCTCCTCATGTAAAAAGATACTCCATTGCTAACTATGTTCTCCTTGAAGATAATATGGTTGTCACACTGAGTAACTGGGTCACTTCCCCTAAGACGTGTTGTGTATCACGTAAAAAGGTGTTGACTGAACCATACTTGCTCAAGAAAAATGAGTGATGTTCAATAGAAAATTCTGAAAAACTAAAGACAAGTTCAGTTACATTTATCTCTGTCTAATCTCAATATTATCTTGTGTAACTTCCATAGGAGTCATTGAATTTAAATGAGTAAGATGGAAGGAGGTTAAACATGAATATCAAATGAGTTGTTGGTTCATCATAATTAAAAGGTGTTTTAGATATGAGTATTGAATTTTCTTGATAAACTTTGAATACATTACTCTTAAATCATGATGGTAAGTTTAAACTCATTCATAATCCATTATAATTGAAGAATCTGAAATTCGTTTACAAAGATTTATGAATTTGGTGTGCTAATGAAAATCTTGCTTCCTCATTTATTCATTGTGCTTACAGATTGTGGTAATCCTTGAGTGCCTATGTGCTTTTGCTGATAGATGCTTATCTCCTCTTGACATACCTCAACTCCTTTCTGGCTTTAAGGGGGAGATTAACCTACTTTTCATTTCTTGGCTATCCTTCACATGTTGTGCATGATTTGATCTGGATGGTATAGGAGAGCATTCTGCTGCATCATAGACTTGATTTGTGCTTCATTGTTTAACTGCCTCTGTGTCTTTCATGTCTAAATGACTGAGTCAAAGGGGGAGTACTTACTTTATTCATATCATGAATGCATGTATCTCTCATCTCAAACTATTTTTCTTTTTGATGAAGTCAAAGGGGGAGAATAGTTTGACATGAGTCAGTGTGACTCATAGTGTTCCCATCATCAAAAAGGGGGAGAAAATAGTTTGACATCAGTCAGTGTGACTCATAGTGTTGCCATCATCAAAAGTGAGGGAGATACATGTTGTGCCCCTGTGATTTTGATGATAGCAAACACTATGAGTTATCTGATCTTCTGTGACATGTTTTTCAACTCTATGATTTTGATGATAGCATATCATGAACACATCTGATTGATTGTTCTGCTTTGGGCAAATATCATGTCAGTTCATACAGCTTTGCATATCATGAATCTGTATCTGAATGCTTATTTCTACTTTGGGCATAGGAATGTGCTATCTTACATTAGCAGACATTTAGTTCATACAGCATTGCATTCTGTCATATGTCAGTTCATACAGCATTGCATTCTGTCATTTATCAAGTCTATACACTGCTTCATTCAATGTCTGTACAGCCTTCGCAAGAGCAAGTCTATACATCGTTCTCTCCAGCAAGTCTATACACTGCATGCTCACACAACCATCAAGTCTGTACATTGCTCACTTGCATGCACACAAGTCTACACAGTGCTCTTCATTCATGTGCACAGTTCGTGCATCAAGTCTGTACATTGCCTTTGCATAAGGTCACTCAAAGTCTATACATTGTTCACAGCATTGGCAAGTCTATGCATTCGCCACCTTGCATTAAGTCTCAAAGTCTGTACAACCTTTTGCATTGGACTTAAAGTCTATACATTGCATCTTCACCTACGTTCTGAACTGAGCAAGTCTATACATCCCTTGGCTAGAACTGTGCAAGTCTATACATCGCCAGGTCTGCACATAGTTGCTTTGAAGCACGCTAAGTCTATACATCCTTTGCATTACACTAAGTCCATACATTAGCACTGTAGCATGCAGAACACCAAGTCCATACATTAGCACTGTAGCTTGCACAAAGTAAAGTCTGTACATTGGGCTTTCACATAAAGTCTATACATCGCTTGCATCGTTAAGTCTATACATCGTCTCATGCATCATCATGCAAGTCTATACATTGTGCATCTCGCTGACAAGTCTGCACATTCATTAAGTCTGTACATCATGCCTCCTTTTATTTGAAGTCTACACATCGTTCACACCAGCAAGTCTATACAGCATGCATGCCTCATAACGCCAAGTCTATACAATGGCTAGTTGCACAAGTCTGTACAGCCATTGCCCTGCATGCCCTGCAAGCATTCCAAGTCTATACACTACATGTCCTGCACGCGCTGCAAGTCCATACATTTTCTGCCCTGCACTCAGCAAGTCCATACATTGCTTCTAGCATGCACATTCACACTTCAAGTCTATACACTCGTTACCAAGCCTTCAAGTCTATACACTCTTGTGTGTCCGCATTGCATTCACTTTCTATACACAGCCTGTGTCTGCATCAGTTCATAAGTCTATACATTGTCTTCTGCACAAACACTAAGTCTACACATTGTAGCATGCACGATCAAACAAGTCTGTACACACTTCAGCACTCAAAGGCTGAACACTCTTCAGCAAGTCTGTACACTCTTCAGCACTCAAAGGCTGAACGTTCTTCAAGCTAAAGTCTGTACACTCCTTTTTTCTAAGTCTATACATTCTATTCTTCACAGTATGTCTGTACACAGTGGTCTTCAGTTACCCAGCAAGTATGTACATCTTTCTGATTATTTTCTTATGACTGTGTGACAGGTACTGTTCGTGAAGCCTATGAAGGGCACGTGATCTGAGGTTGGCACCTGGCACGTGATCCGAGGACAATGCCCTAATTACTGCTGCTATAAATACGAAGCCTCCTCCATCTGGAGAAGACTGATCAAGAGAAAAAGAGACTGATCGAGAACAGAAAAAGGAAGAGTGATCGAAGTGGAGAGGAAAATAGCAGAACGAGCAGAAGAAAGAAAAGAAGAAGAAGGGAGAAGCTGAGAGCCAGAGTGAGAGAGCAGAAGAAGAAAAAGAGAAAGAGAAAGAGAGATGGAGAGCTCTTGAAGAAGAAGAGAAGCATCACTGTTCATTGGACCTTGGATCAGATCCAACCCAGTTTGCTCTTGCGAGAGCTACCTTGTGCATTTCCTTTTCCAGCTTTCAGTTGCTGCAATTTTTGTTTCTCTTTTTAACTGTACACAGTTGTTCTTTTGATCCTCTAGTGTGAGGTCGGGTTCCCTCCGGTTTGGAGGAAGAGAGACCTGCGTCTCTAGTTGCCTGTGACTGGGTGTCACTGGTGGTTTCCCTCCGGTTGGGAGGAAGGGAGGTCCGAGACCTCTGGGTTGCAAGTGGCTGGGAGTCACTTGTGGGTTCCCTCCTGGTTTGGAGGAAGGGAGATTCGTCTCCGGATCTGGTCTTGTGGGTTGCAAGTCCAGGTGTTCCCTCCTGGTCTGGAGGAAGAGAGACTTCGGTCTCTGGTTTGCTAGTGACTGGGTATCACTAGTGGTTCCCTCCAGTTGGGAGGAAGAGGGGAGGTTGTTCCCCTGGTCAAGCTATTTGGCAGTATTTGTTGCAGACTGAGTCTGCTGTTCTAGCCTTGCTAGTGGAAGCCTCACTCCGGTTTGGAGTGAGGGATGGATGTAGGCTAGCGCGTTCTTCGGTGTCACGCTAGGGATACCTAGCGCGACCATCCCCCGGCTCTGGCAGACTGGCAACTAACCCTGGCTGGAAGACCCACGCTGAAACTCGGCCGCGCCTCCCGCCGACCCCGCCTCACCTGAAGAGCAGGGGTGAGCCTCATCTCATTGGCCCAGTAGGGATCCCGCGAATCCCTGTGGACCGAACCACCTAAAAATCTTGGTGTTCACTTGTGGTTTGTTTTTGTACTTATGTGTTCTTTTCATTGCTGCGCACATTAAATGCTTGCTTAGGATCGTGTGAGGGCTAATTCAATTGTTTTGTCTTGCCGAGATCCTTCTAAGTATTCTCAGTATATTTCATCAACTGTTTTTAATTCCGCATATTTGAGCATTAGAGTTTTAATTAGGTAATATTTGAAGAGGGATACATTCACCCCCCCCCCCTCTGTATCCGGGCCTTGCACCCTATCAATACAAGGGGGGAAGAAACCAAAGACAAATGCAACTAAATGGAGACACACCGAGGTGAACTAGACCAAATGACCCTAATCTGACAAAATGATGCAAATGGTGATACTACAACATACAATGGAGGGAAGAGATGAGGAAAGAATCAACCAATTATCCAATCAAATTTCAAATGATGTGCAAAAATTTTTATAAGTTCCCTTTAGGACCTTAGTGGATTAATTAAGATATGAATTCACTCAACCACAAGGCACCTAACCAGGGTGGGGGATGAGAAACTGGCAGACTCTAAGGGACTCTCTCCCTCATGAATGCAGACCCTAGACTGGGGGTGGCAACGGTACAACCAGCACGGCATCCGTGTGGGAATCCACGGCTCACGGGGACTTACGGAGGTCCTCGGTAAGGTCCCCTAGTCGGCTCTAAGGAGTATGGAGACGAGAGTAAACCCTACCTCAGTAGGCATGCAACTAGATGTGAATGAAATACGTGAATCCTATGTGCACCGGAGTGCATGCAGGAGTCTATCCTAGATACCATCATTCAATATGAGGACATTAGCATGAACAAGTATCACACCAGAGAGGGGGACAAACAGCACTCAGAACCTCAGAATATGATGAAATAAAGATCTGCAAAGGGATGCCTCGGGGTGCGTACCTGAACAATATGTCGCGGTCTTATGAGGACCGCTATAGCACTTACGCGGTCAACTCTGGACTGCCTTCAGTCGGGGAGCAGAAAACAACAAGAATAGAAACGGAAAACCCGAAAGGAAGCCCGAGCAACCAATGGAATAATAGATGGAATAACCTAAACAGCCATAGGAGAACCGATAGATAGCACAAAGAAAACCCCAGGATATGATAAATAATGGGCTGCAAGAGGGTGTTTTGATGTTCGCACGTGAGCGACAATAGCGGTCTCCTTTAGACCGCTATAATGTGTACGCGGCTATCACGCGACCGCCTTAATCCAGATAACAGAAACAACCAAAATAAAAATGGGAAATCGAACAATGACACTCAATAATGACAGGAAAATGAAGAACATCCTTGCTTTCTCTCACCCTTGTTCGTATTGTCAAAAAGGATCTGGAGACACTGGAGGAGGTGGTATTATCAGGGACTACAGAGGCAAGGCCATCCTTGCTTTATCTCACTTTTATGGTCACTCCAATCCTCTTATAGCTGAAGCCTGTGCCCTTCTTGATGGCATCAAATACTTGAAGACTGTGAATTCTAATCCAGCCCTTATTGAATGTGATTCTCTCACCCTTGTTCGTATTGTCAAAAAGGAAACTCACTGCCCATGGTCCATTCTTAGCTTTGTTAGAGAAATCTGGAGCACTATATCTCAGCAGGATTCTTTGTCTCATATCTACAGAGAAGCCAATACTGTTGCAGACCTTCTTGCTTCATTAGCATGCACTACTAAATGTAATTCTTTTTATTCTTACAATGAGCTCCCTTCCATTATAAAAGGTGCGGCTCGGCTGGATTCACTAGGCTTGCCTAGTATCAGATTGATGTAACTCATTTTCTTCATCAATGAAATAAATTGCCTCCTAGTGGTCTGATGGTGGAGTGGCTTTCTCCTTACCGCTGGTAAGGGGTGCACTCTCCCATTGATCTCTAGGTTAGGTTTTTCTGATTAAAAAAAAATAGGAAAATGAAGAACAACAGGTAATACAACACATAGTACGATTGGCACTGGAGTCCCACCGTGATCGCCAAAAAACTGTTGGAAGTAAATGTTTCAATCTACCCCACCCCAAACTAAAAAATGTAAGCATGCATATAAACATGAAATTGCATGAAATGAAAAGGGGCGACAAGGAATAGAGAAACCTGACCGTGATCGCCACCAAGACTAATATCTCAGGAAGACCGAGCTACAAGTCTTGGAAAGAATGAACGTATCGGCACTCGCAAGCGGGGTGATGGGCAGAAGACGCGGTCGATCGTACGTCCGCGTACGCATGGACACGGTCGATGCTTGACCGCGATCCTTACCCAGAAGAACGGACTGTGGGCTCAATCCTCCCTCTCTTTCAGCCGGCCAAAAGAGAGGGGCCTCGTGCTGGATATGCTATGAACCTGCAGGGAAAGGTAAAAACACAAAGAAAACAAACCCAATTAGATCTAAAGATAGTGCAATATCTATTGAACTATAATGATCAAAACACATAAATGGAGGGTGAAATACCTGGGGTTGGTGGTTTTTAACCCCTGTGGGGCGTGATAAACAATGGGAGGGATGTTCAAAGATGCAATGAATGAATAAAACGTGATAGGACAGCACAAAATGATGAAATAACTATGATGCGATGCAAAGAAACGGGGAAGAAAAAGTGGGGCTTGATTGATAGAAATTGAATACTCCCTGGACCGGGCATGCTTACGACGTGGAAAATAGGGTTCCCCGACTGAAGATCGCTCCATGAACCGACAGCATTTCGACGTGAACGTCCAAAAGTTCCCCCCCCCCCGAAGTGAGGCAAAAAGCTAACATTTTATAAAGACCCTTAGAAACCCTAGGTCGAGTTAGGGTTCCCCGGGGTGAATTCTGGGGTTTTCCAAGAGATAATCTGATGAAAAGTCAAAGGATAATCATCCAAAAGAGTCCACCACCTACCTGGGGTGATAACACCTCCGAAGATATAGTCCTAATGCCTTCCCGGCCAAAGAAAACGGAGCTCAGACGGAACTGGGCTCGGGTTAGCAAACGCGGTCTATCGCACGACCGCGACCAATAGAAACGGTGTAGCGACCCGAGAATCCGATTACCGGGAAGGCCCGATAACCCGAGACTCGAACCGCCGCCCACGAGCCGGGAGGGCTCGGAAGGGATAAAAGGAGTGTGGAGGCACAAAGAAATAGGAAATAAAGCAGGACAACCAACAGAAATAAATAAATAACTACAGCTACAACAGAGTCTAGTCCAAAAGAAAGTACAGTCTAAAACAGTAAAACGTACCACATGCCGAGTGAACACTCTGCCCGGTGAGCTGGCAACAGAGAACCTCCACACCGCGCCCTCGAACCTCGAGGAAGAACCGCCACACCTGAAAAGTAGGGAATGAGTCTCCAAAACAGAGACTCAGCAGGGATCCCGCGGAACCCCAACCGGAAACAACGGTGGTAGTGGAAAGGAAGGCTACAAGAGCACCCGCAACAGTAGGAACAGTAAACTCGGTGGCCGATCGAAACCCGGCACTACCACTACTCCTACTGTACCGGAAACACACCCCGAACTCACGGTCGGGGGCTACCGAACTACACTAGTACCGCTTACCAATGTAAAAACCCATGGCAACGACGCCGTAGAGGACTGCCTCCCAGAACACGGCCAACCTGGACATGCTGTCCAAAGTGCAACCCTGACACCTGTCACGGGTACCGCACGACAAGATGCAACCTCGGTAAGGCCATTAGCACTAGTCTCCCAGCGTGAAAACCAACACACGCACCACGGTGAAACAACCGAAAACTCAACGGTCGACACGACAAAAAACCCGAAGGTCAAAGTCACGGAAACTGATAGTCTGACACTCCCTACTCGACAGGAGTACCTTTCACTAGAAGAACGACCGGAAGCGTCCCCTAACGTCTTACACCGCGTCACAAGTGTTTAGCTAGAACGCCCTGGGCGTGAGACTTAGACACGCAACAAGTACCACAACAAGGACTAGCTGGGGTCACGCTCGTCAGCGCGTGTCCTAAGCCCCCAACTACGTGTGCACACACAGACCATCTGCTCTAGGTCGGGTCCTCTAGTTGGTTTTCCCCCCCACCAGACTCTGGTCGCAAAGGCAAGGGGCCCTACGGTAACCAGCCTAAAAACCGCCTCTCACCGGGTCTCGCTCTCCACCACACCCAGGTGGGTCCGCACCCGCATGCGCAGGAAGCTACGACTAGTGGAGGGTCATTGAGAGAGTAGACTCTCAAGTCAACGGAAAGCAACGTCCAAACTTGAAGAAGTACGGGGACCGCCCCACGTACCATCATCGTCGCACGGTGACCACAGTCGGAGAAGGAACAAGACTCACAGTCCATGGGCCGCACGCCCGGCCACACAGAGATGCGGAAACACGGTTCCCAAGGCAGCTCACAGGCCGTCAAACCGAATCCCATTCTCAGGTAAAAGCGGGAACCCTCCAGCTCTAGGCTGGACAACTAGACTTGCGGTCCAAGGCCACACACACATAGCCCACTCGGAAGCCACCTTCGAGAGAAGCAACGACATGCGGGAAAAATCTCACCGCACTCACACCGATGCACGGTGACTCGATCTAGCAAGAACATGGAAGCCCAGAACACCTGGGGTCACCCAGACCCGCCAAGTCCATGGGCATGCATATAGAGGTAACCCGGTACCTCCAGACACCCAAAGACACGGTCACGGAACTCCACGGGGTGTCCGGGACACTCACGAGACCTAAAGTCGACCACTAGGTCACAACCGGGTCGACCGGAGGTCCACACATCATGAAACGATCGCGGAGGACACGAAAACTCACCTCGGCGCAACACATAGCCTGACGGTCTAGCCTTGGGCCATCACAGTATGTAACGGTCCAAGCCCCGACCATCACAGCCCTCTAACGGTCCAACATAGGAGCGTTACGCGAAAGAAGCAAAACTGGCTGTGACGCGCCCACCCTGGTGCGTCACAGCCTCTAACGGACTGAGGCTGGCGCGTTAGAAGACAGGTTGTGACGCACACCCCTCGGGGCGTCACAACCCCTAACGGACCTGCCCAGGCACGTTAGAAGAGGGGATACGTCAACTCTGACGCACCCCAGTACGGGCGTCACAGAGCTCTAACGGACCAAGCCTGGTGCGTTAGAGGCTCATGACCCCAACGGTCCGAAACCTCGGAGATGAACGTAACGGTGAGACCCAGGCACGTTATAGAGCTGTGGCGGTGTATCGCAAGACCGTCACACACCCAGACCCCAGTTGGCTAAACAGGCCCTGTGACACACCCACCCTGGGGCGTCACAGGCTGTGACGGTCACTGGAAGGACCGTCACACCTATCCGAGTGCGAAACGGCTGGAAACAGCCTAAAAATCTGATCCACTCCCCGATCACCCCCGGGTGATGGGGAAACAAAGGGAAATCCATCCCCAAGCCCCTAGGCATGCATCTCAAACCCTGGATTGGCCAAAAATGCCGTAAAACGAGAGATCCGGCTCACTCCCCCAAAACATGAATTTTTCCCAAAACACCCCAAATGCCCCGCTCGACTCACCATGGCCTACAAAACTCGCGAGAAATGAAGTACGCGAGTTGAGGGTCCATCTCCCAACCTCCACTGAAGAAACGATGCGCCGTGGACGCCGATCCACGAAGAAAACGCCGTTGAAGCCTCGCCGTTCCACGAACCCACGGCCGAGCTTCACCACGCCTCCACCACCTCGATCCTCATCCATCCTCACCCGTTCCTCGCCCTCTTCGTCCCCACCTCGCCCACGCTCGACCCCATCGGCCTCCGGAGAGAGAGGGAGAGAGGAGAGAGCGTGAGAAGAGAGAGGGAGAGAAGAGAGAAATGAGAGGGGAGAGAGAGAAAAAGGAGGTTAATATATGAAAAAATCCGGAAATTTTGGAAAATACCAAAAAATAGAAGATCACGTTTCCGGGATCCTCGGAGCGCACCGATCGCACGGTACCACTCGTGCCCAGGTGAACGACCCGGTTCACCCGCAACGAGGTTCCGAAGGTATTACCGAAACACACCGGGAATTGGAAAACACACGCGAAAAAGCCGCGGAACGCTTCTGGGCCTCCGAAATAACTCCGGATCGCGCCGATCCGAACACGAAAGATGTCCGAAATGAAATTTCAGACACAACAGAGTTGGACACTCTGAGAAACCAGATCCGAGAGCGACGAACAAAGATCCAAAAAATCTGGGGTATTACAGCCCTCCCCCCTTAAAGGAATTTCATCCTCAAAATTTAGGACCTAGCACGAAGTCACAGGGGAAGAACACTAAACCAACTGACAATGCTGTCAAGGCCCCAGCACAGAAAACCTCGATTCTCACGAAAACACCGATCCTGAGGGACACAGCCAGATTTACAATCATAAACAACACCTCGCTTCGTGCGCCGTGCACACCGGCCATCAGAGTAGGCATATACTAGAGGACACAGTCCAGCATCACCTCAGACACCTCGAAAACCAACATGGCATCGCTGTCACAATCTTGCTCACCAAGGAGACACACCCTCGATATGAGAAACAACTACCGATTCATCTTATGGTCCGCAGACAAAACATACGTCAGCTTCACAACCAGCTGACAGGTCGCACACTCTCTCAAAGGAACCACCAACATAGAGCCTCCATCGGCTCGCGTAGCCATCTCAACGGACCGCAACCAGCTCATCGACTCAGCTCCAAGGATCACCTCACACCCAGCAAGCCGAAAGCCAGTCATACCACCGTGCCAACTCGACCCTCTCGGGGAGCACGACGAAACCAGATGACAAGATCCTGGTGTCCTCAATCATCGCCTCACTCGACTCAGACTCACAGGGGAACCATCCCATGCTGGTCGCCAAACTAGGGATAACCATTACGACACCAACGTCCCATCAAGGACCACCCTCCGATGCCAATCTCACAAAAAGGCCTCTGCCCACAGGCGCCACTCTTCCATCTGGTCTCATCAAATCCTTCGATCAATCTAAGTGGACACCTGCCAATCCCGATTCCGCCCTTACCACAGAGCCACGGGATACCACCTGCACAATGCTCATGGGTCCCCAAGCAACATACATCTCACCGTGGTCGGCTACGAGACTAGCCTTACCAGTCACTCACAACCACCAACAGGAACCCACAGCCTGCCAGAGATCCCCAAAAATGATCTCATCCAAGGACACGACTGGGAACACAAGTCGGGCACCAAGCCACCGACTCTGACCAACACGTCCTCGACCTCCGTCAGGCGACGTCCTCAACAACCTCATCCGGGTCCAACACCGACGCCTGACACGGCTTCCATCACAGGAACAGGGTACTCATGCGGCGCACTAGCCAGCACATTCCCCAACACTCCATCCTGCAAGTGCCAAGAACCATAATACCTCGAGCAACGGCACGGAAACAACACGTTTCACACCGAGGAACAAATCCTCCAATGCTCAACGCAAACTCAGGAATCCGCCAGTAGCAACCAACGCTACGATCCTGAACCAGTGGATCACAAGCCCACCAGGCTTCTACTGCGCACTCCGATCCGCGTGCACAGCAACAAATTCTCGAGAACACTGCCCAACCAGCACTCATCCTTTCGAAAAAGCGCCAACACACCCTCACACGACAAGGGAATGGGCACAACTTCTCATAGGCAACCACCTTGCCAAGACAAGGAGCACATCTCGCACGGACTTCATGGCACACAAGGCCAACCAATCCGGGCACACAATGCAAGATGACGAACCTTAGCCCAACACAATCGCTCCAACCAAAGGAGAAACCAAACGCACTTCCGACCAACGAAAGAACTCCACGCTCGACCTGACCTCGAACCTCACGCATGTTGGAAACAGCACCATCCAGCACAAAGGAAAACCATCGCTTCCATCAGGTCAGCGCCTCCAACACACTCGGCGAGTGTCACGTCGGACCATGATTACAACATCACTCTATGCACCACCGTTGTAATTCCTCGAACTACAACACACCACGCCAAGAGCCACAACACGAGCCATAACGACAAGCGTCGACGCTCATCCTCGAGTCCTGAACTCGCCGTGGAGCCTTCACATCTTAAGCCAACTCCAGGGCAAACACAACCCATTCGTACACAAGCGCGCAGGAGCAAGACTTACTGGGACATCTCTGCCAAATCCTACCTCAAAATCCGTAAAACAATCGGGACTAACAAGTCATTTCTGACGCCACAGAGCATGATAAGAACATCAGGCTTGACGAAACAGCAGCTCACCGAGAAGATATTCCGCTCACCCGAGCACACTTCTCGATTAGAACACCTGCTCTGCCACCTTAAAGTACGACCTGAACACCTCAGGGGTTGGACAAACCTCAAGCTGGAGTGGCGAAAAACCGACAGTAGCTCCCTCGAAGCACGCACACGGCCACTTAACCACAAACAATCCCCGTCAGCCACTTGACCACGCTGTAGACCCCTCGATTGCAGCATCGCAGCGACACACCTGCCGGCAACCTCTGCCCAACGCAGCACGACCAGGGCCACCACTGATGAGGGAGAAGGCTCTCGACCTCGATCCTTAGACCCCATGCTGGCACGAAAGTCGCGAACAACAACCACCTTCACAGTGCCGCACGGCGCACTCAAGCTCTCACACGAGAAATCAAGCAGAAAATAAGCACGAAACCCTACGCCAGCTGCCGACTGTACTGGACCTTACGGACTCTGATCACTGCAATATCTCAAATTCCTATGTACATTCACAACCTTGCTCTGATACCAACTGTAGCGACCCAAGAATCCGATTACCGAGAAGGCCCGATAACCCAAGACTCGAACCGCCGCCCACGAGTCGGGAGGGCTTGGAAGGGCTAAAAGGAGTGTAGAGGCACAACGAAATAGGAAATAAAGCAGGACAACCAACAGAAATAAATAAACAATTACAGCTACAACAGAGTCCAGTCCAAAAGAAAGCACAGTCTAAAGCAGTAAAACGTACCACATGCCGAGTGAACACTCGGTCTGGCGAGCTGGCAACTGAGAACCTCCGCACCGCGCCCTCAAACCTCGAGGAAGAACCGCCACACCTGAAAAGCAGGGAATGAGTCTCCAAAACAGAGACTCAGCAGGGATCCCGCGGAACCCCAACCAGAAACAGCGGCGGTAGCGGAAAGGAAGGCTACAAGAGCACCCGCAACAGTAGGAACAGTAAACCCGGTGGCCGGTCGAAACCCGGCACTATCACTACTCCTACTGTACCGGAAACACACCCCGAACTCACAATCGGGGGCTACCGAACTGCACTAGTACCGCTTACCGAAGTAAAAACCCACGGCAACCACGCCGTAGAGGCCTGCCTCCCAGAACACGGCCAACCTGGACACGCTGTCCAAAGTGCAACCCTGACACCTGTCACGGGTACCGCACGACAAGACGCAACCTCGGTAAGGCCACTAGCACTAGTCTCCCGGCATGAAAACCAACACACGCGCCACGGTGAAAGAACTAAAAACTCAACGGTCGACACGACCGAAAACCCGAAGGTCAAAGTCATGGAAACTGACAGTCTGACACTCCCTACTCGACAGGAGTACCTCCCACTAGAAGAATGACCGAGAGCATCCCCTGACGTCTTACACCGCGTCACAAGTGTCTAGCTACAACGGCCCAAGTGTGAGACTCAGACACGCAACAAGTACCACAACAAGGACTAGCTGGGGTCACGCTCGTCAGCCCGTGTTCTAAGCCCCCTACTACGTGTGCACACATAGACCATCTGCTCTATGTCGGGTCCACTAGCTGGTTTTCCCACCCACCGGACTCTGGTGGCAAAGGCAAGGGGCCCTACGGTAACCAGCCTAAAAATCGCTTCTCACCGGGTCTTGCTCTCCACCACTCCCAGGTGGGTCCACACCCGCGTGCGTAGGAAGCTACGACTAGTGGAGGGTCACTGAGAGAGTAGACTCTCAAGTCAACAGAAAGCAACGTCCGAACCCGATGAAGTACGGGGACCGTCCCACGTACCATCACCGTCGCATGGTGACCACAGTCGGAGAAGCAACGAGACTCACAGTCCATGGGCCGCACGCCCGGCCACACAGAAACGCGGAAACACAGTTCACAAGGCAGCTCACAGGCCGCCAAACTGAATCCCATTCTCATGTAAAAGCGGGGACCCTCCAGCTCTAGGCTAGACAACTAGACTCGCGGTCCAAGGCCACACACAGATGGCCCACTCGGAAGCCACCTTCCAGAGAAGCAACGACCTGCAGGAAAAACCTCACCGCACTCACACCGATGCACGGTGACTCGATCTAGCAAGAACACGGAAGCCCAGAACACCTGGGGTCACCCGGACCCGCCAAGCCCACGAGCATGCTTATCGAGGTAACCCGATACCTCCAGACACCCAAAGACACGGTCATGGAACTCCACGGGGTGTCCGGGACACTCACGAGACCTAAAGTCGACCACTGGGTCACAACCGGGTCGACAGGAGGTCCACACATTGCTAAACGATCGCGGAGGACACAAAAACTCACCTCGGCGCAACACAGAGCCTGACGGTCTAGCCTTGGGACGTCACAGTATGTAACGGTCCAAGCCCCGACCGTCACAGCCCTCTAACGGTCCAACACAGGAGCATTACGCGAAAGAAGCAAAACTGGTTGTGACGCGCCCACCCTGGGGCGTCACAGCCTCTAACGGACCGAGGCTGGCGCGTTAGAAGACAGGTTGTGACGCACACACCTCGGGGCGTCACAACCCCTAACGGACCTGCCCAGGCATTTTAGAAGAGGGGATACGTCAACTCTGACGCACCCCAGTAAGGGCGTCACAGAGCTCTAACGGACCAAGCCTGGTGCGTCAGAGGCTCATGACCCCAACGGTCCAAAACCTCGGAGACGAACGTAACGGTCAGACCTAGGCCCGTTACAGAGCTGTGGCTGTCTATCACGAGACCGTCACACACCCAGACCCCAGTTGGCTAAACGGGCCCTGTGACGCACCCACCCTGGGGCGTCACAGGCTGTGATGGTCACTAGAAGGACCGTCACACCCGTCCGAGCGTGAAACGGCGAGAAACAACCCAAAAATCCGATCCACGCCCCGATCACCCCCGGGTGATGGGGAAACAAAGGGAAATCCATCCCCAAGCCCCTATGCATGCATCTAAACCCCTGGATCGGCCAAAAATGACGTAAAACGAGAGATCCGACTCACTCCCCCAAAACATGAATTTTCCCCAAAACACCCCAAACGCCCCGCTCGGCTCACCACGGCCTACAAAACTCGTGGGAAATGAAGTACACGAGTTGAGGGTCCATCTCCCTACCTCTACCGAAGAAACGACGCGCCGTGGACGCCGATCCATGAAGAAAACGCCGTTGAAGCCTGCCGTTCCACGAACCCACGGCCGAGCTTCACCACGCCTCCACCGCCTCGATCCTCATCCATCCTCGCCCGTTCCTCGCCCGCGCCGTCCCCACCTCGCCCATGCTCCACCCCTTCGGCTGCCGGAGAGAGAGGGAGAGAGGAGAGAGCGTGAGAAGAGAGAGGGAGAGAAGAGAGAAATGAGAGGGGAGAGAGAGAAATGAGAGGTTAATATATGGAAAAATCCAAAAATTCCAGAATATACCGAAAAATAGAAAATCACGTTTCCGGGATCCTCGGAGCGCACCGATCGCATGGTACCACTCGTGCCCAGGTGAACGACCCGGTTCACCCGCAACGAGGTTCCAAAGGAATTACCGAAACACACACCGGGAATCAGAAAACACACGCGAAAAACCTGCGGAACGCTTCCGGGCCTCCGAAACAACTCCGGATAGCGCCGATCCGAACACGAAAGATGTCCGAAATGAAATTTCAGACACAAAGGAGTCGGACACTCTGAGAAACCAGATCCGAGACCCATGAACAAGGATCCAAAAAATTCGGGGCATTACAAACGGTCTTGGGGAGATCGCGACCATGTGTGAAACTAGGGATTGACTGAGTCAACGGCAACTGCCTGGGTCATAGGATAGAAGCGGTCTGTACAGGACCGTGACAATTGAATAGTGGTCAATGGGAGACCATTTCCATAAAAAAAGCATGTCAAGGAAAGATTGACCCCAAATGAATCCCGTCCAGGGAGTAAGAAGCTCGGTAATGAAGGAATAAGCTCACAACATCGTGAAAGGCCCCCAGAGCAGTGAATGACTTGGGACATCATTAAGTGGATAAGAGAAAAGACTCGACTCGTGGGCATAAAACGGGTGTCAACAAGGGTCAGTAGAGATCATGTGGCAAGAGGGAGAAGAAGGTGGAGGAGGGTGCCTGAGAGGATATTTGGAGGGACAGAAGATATCGAGAAAAGGATCAGATCGAGGTAAAGAAGGGAGTAGACAGATCAACCGGAGGGTAGCAATCACATATTGGTGTGATGATGAGATACTCTATGGGGATTTCGAACAAGAATGGATTAATTAAGATAGGAGGTGAACGGGTATGGATTGCTTTTGGAAAAGAGACATAAGACGGGAGGGAGACCAAGTAAAGACGATGGGCAAGCTCCCCCTTTCCCGCGGATGGCAAGCTGGATTCTTCGGTTGATAACACACAAGCCGTATCTCCTGATCTTCCTAGCAACTTATATCTTCATAAAATAGCCTTTCAAAAGCATGGCTACAATCAATCATATCATAGACCAGCCCTTTAGGCAACAATGGCAGACCGTCGACTGTGCAGACTTCATCTTCCTGCTTGGGCTGGCTTGGAGACGCTTTCAATGTGCCGGGCTGGAGAGGGCCTTTAACAAAATGTTGGCGGTAGTCCCATGTCAAGCGCCCAGAATCGCCCAAGATTGAGAATGGAGATTCTCGATAGCCGGGCCCCTTCTATTCATCTTTCTTCCTTTGGGGACCGGCTTGGTCCGCCCTTGTAGTTGTGCACCGAGGCCGCTCCTCGGCTTGTAGCCTAGTTTCAATATAATGTCCCAGCCCTTTGAATCTCGAATCTGGGGCTTCACTTTAATATATGTTGCTGCAAAGACGGGTTTGCGTGGTGCATAAGCCCATGGAAAACTCAAATCTAGCACATAAATAATGGGCCGATTACTGGGCCACAAAGTTGGCAGCACTTTCTCCGAGATGGTCTTGACTGACTGAATTGTGGACAAACTTTTAACCTTAACCACCCTCCCTTGAAAAGGGAATTTGAGGCATTGATGGGCGGTGGATGGTAAGGTTCCGAGATTGTCTATCCACGGACGACCCAAGATGGCCTTGACATAGGGTCGATGTCCAGTACATAAAACTCAATGGGCATGGTAAGAGGCCCAAGCTCAGCTTGAATGGTGACAACCCCATGACATGCTCTCCTTGAATTGGCATACGCTGCTATGGTGGTCGGGGTTGGCCGTAATAGCTCTTCTGATAAATTGAAGGCACGGAGAGTGTTGAGAGGGCAAACATTAATAGATGCCCCTGTATCAACTAAAGCTGCATCAATGCTGACCTTGTTTAAGATTATCGAAATACATAACGACATTTGCCGAGCTTCTGGAGGTGCTAGGTCGATCTCGGAGAATGTAATCGCTGGCCCTTTTCGAGATAGCTGGCAATGCTGTCGGTAGACTATCAACTGCCACATCTTCGCTAACCATCACCTTCTGAACAAAATTTCTTAATGCATCTTGGTGAAATGTAGACCTTTTTATCAACTCCAATACGGATATTTTGGCGAGCACCCTATCTAAGTGATGCAATAGATCATATTGGGTACCCGGCAGTGGCTCGGCCTCTTCCTGATTGTTGGCCCGGTTAGGAGGCAATCGAGAGGGGGGTGAATTGATTGCCCACCCTTTCGAACAATTTTTGACTTAATTAAAATGATGGTAGAAAAACACAATTTCTCTTTCAATAAACTGCAGAGATGTGAATATAAAATGATGAATCTCACTAAATCACGCTTGATTAAAGTATTTAAATATTCATCAAGCAAGCACTCACAGCTTCACAACGCAAGACAGTGATCACTTTGATGAAGACAAATGTGCGAATAGTTGGTAAACACTCGGCTCACCGAATCACACTCGTATATGAACGGGTGATATAAACAAGCAACCACACAGAGCAAACCACAGCACAAGTAGTTTTTAGGTGGTTCGGACTCACCCAAGTGACGTCCTACATCCACCCCTCTCAACCCGAGAGAATTTCACTATAAACGCTGCACGACGGCAGCAAACCACCACACACACGGGCGCGACGGCCCACACATGTGCGTTCTCGCACGACGATGAGAAACCGCACACACACGGAGCAAGCTCCAAAATAGTTTAAGACAAACAAAGATGGAAAATACAAAGCCCAGTCTGAGAATGAAAATATAAGCTCAAAATATGATAACAAACATGATCTTCCCTATACATCCTCAACCAAACACAGAGATTAGGGAAGGGAGCTCTAGAATGATAGAACCGAGAGGTGGAAGAAGCCGGTGTTGAAGATTGGTGCACCAGAGGCAGTGGATGAAGAGGACGCCGACTGCGGCCTCCAGATCTTGGCTCAGGCTCGTGAGGGAATGATCTCGGCGTTGCCTTCCTTCTCCTCCAAAGGTGTGCGACTCCTTCTTCTCCTGTAAGAAAGGGTAAATGCGTTAAGAGCTCTCCTAGATACTTCTCACGATCGGACAAGGCGGCCATATATATCCAAAAGAAAACAAGGCATTAAAACATAAAAGCCCTTGCCAAAGCCTTTACAAACCACATATAAACATCCATGAAAACCCTAAGGGCAAAGTGGTAAAGAACCATGGCCATCGGACTTAAAGATAGTGGGTTCGAATTCAGATCCGGAAAACCCGATCGGAACGCTCGGAACAAGTGTCAACTCATAGAGTCGACTCTTGCTTCATGAGTGTTCTGCTAGAACACAAACAATCAACACACAGGAAACAAGTGTCGACTCATTAAGTCGACACTTTTTCCCAAGTGTTCTGACCTGTGAACAAAACAACATTCGTGGTGAAAAGTGTCGACTCTTGGGGTCGACACTTTTTCACGAAGGTTCTGTTTTCACAGTATTAGATGAACTCACCTGAAAGTGTCGACTCATGAGGTCGACACTTTTTCTCGAGGCTTATGACTTTGCTAATTAACAGAACCCTGGTGAAAGTGTCGACTCTAGGAGTCAACACTTTCTGCTAGCGTTAATAAACTTAACGCAAAGTAGAGAAGTGAAAGCAAAGTGTCGACTTCTAGAGTCGACACTTTTCCTGACATGATTAAAAATGACATTGAATCAATAGAAACTCCATATTTCAAGAAACGCGGATCAAGATCAATCATATATGCACAGATAGGTGAGATTGCCATATACAAAACTTGATATCAACACTAATTAATCCATCCACATGGAAGTCCAATTAAACATATATATTCTTTTCATGACCTTGAATATTTGAGAGAAAAGTTCCTCAATGAACCTGCACTTCCAAATCGCCATTCATCTTAAACTCAAGGTTACCAAATGAAATTCTCAAATCAATCCACATCAAGAGAATCACTCAATGCATCCTTTCAATCCAATGCATAAAGTCTATGCAATGTAGTAACATACCAAAATGATGTTAATGTACACATGAGCTAGGTCAGTGCAATCAGGCATAACATTTGTGCAAAGACGGACAGAGTCCGTGCAATGAAGCATTGGGTCGGTGCAATGCACAGCAAGGTCTGTGCAAAGATGACCAAATCGGTGCACTTGATGCACAGGGTCCGTGCAATGAACTTTAAAGTCTATGCAACTAAACTAATTCAACATTTGACATACTTAAGCTCCTTACAACATGACTTAAATTCATCAAACATTCATTTTATCATTCAAAGCCCACATTCATCAAATATATATCAATGCAAATCTTATAATATGAACTCATGACTTTTTTACATATGTTCTTTGTCAAAATAGTCCGGGGCACAACAATCTCTCCCTTTTTGACGAAGAAAAAACCCTTTGAAAAAATCACAAAGATTTGCATGATAAAATAATTCTTTTTTGTCAAGGCAAGCATTTTTGAACATTTAGCTTTCCTCAATTCCATTCAAGATAGCAGAAGTAGCAACCTTTTTATAACTCCCTGTTAGCGCAGCAAGAGTGATATAGAGGGGGGGGATGAATAGATCACTCCCTATTTAAACAACTTCAGCGGAAAATCACTCCTTCGAAAATCACCCTACCGAATATAGCTAAACGAATTAGCCAATGCAGTGAGAAACTAAGACAGAGTAATAAAATGCGATTAGAATAGGCCATCCACACACAAGCACATTGCCAAGCAGATAGAGAGCATCAACTATTGCAGCAAACCACAGAGGAGACAAGAGATTTTAAGGTGGTTCGATTGTAATCCACAATCTACATCCACCCCTCACTCCAACTAGAGTAAGGATTCCACTAGCCAATGCTAGAAACCTGCAGACTCAGTCTGCGAACAAAGTGCTGCCACACAGCTTGAATAACCAAGGGAAATAAATCCCTCAACCAAACTCTGCTACCCACAGAGCTTGGAACATGTTCCAGCTACCAGCTAGAACAGAACCGGAGATAGCTCTCCCTTCCTCCAACCCGGAGGGAACTTGCTAATGACAACCCGTCACTAGCAAAACTAGAGATCTATCATCTCTCTTCCTCTGCAGCCCAGAGAGAAACTGGAGTAACACTCCCTTCCTCCAAACACCGGAGGGTAACAACTCAAGATCAGATATGTGAAGGAATAAAAGGAAAAATAGAAATGCAAACAAGAACAAACGATGAACACAAATCGTTTCAGAAAAATCGAATACAAAATGTAGCTTCCGAAGAAGCAAATGGACTCTTTTTTCTCACTCAGACTTTTCTCTCATAGGACTGCTCTCTAATCTTTTCTCTCTATCTTCTTTCTGGAACGTGGAGGCTCTCTCTCTTTTCTTCTTCTGCTCAGGAATTTTGCTCTTAGGCTTTTTCTCCAGTTCGCTCCATCTCTTCGCAGAGGGCACCTTTTATATGGCTTTCGACCTGAGT
The DNA here is from genome assembly GCA_022559845.1 of Amorphophallus konjac. NCBI lineage: Eukaryota > Viridiplantae > Streptophyta > Magnoliopsida > Alismatales > Araceae > Amorphophallus > Amorphophallus konjac. The sequence goes on from CM040120.1 coordinate 226,473,367, forward strand.
TTCAGGCCTTCACACGAGGGAGTCTCGTTCCCTCCCTTTCCAGAGCCTTCTCGGATTACGTGCCAAGTATCATCCTTGGTTCACGTGCCCAATCATTGACCTGTATCACCTGCAAGCTGAGACAAAGGATTGTGATTAGTTAGTTCAGTCAGATACGAATGTATAGACTTTAGGATATCAGATTAAGTAAGTGTGAACACTGAAGGAGTGTATAGACTTGTGAGACTTCAAGCAAACTCAGTGTATAGACTTGCAGAAGAATGCATTAGCACAAAGGATGAAATGTATGGACTTCTGTGAAGTGTATGAGGCTCTTCGAGTGTATAGACTTAGGGATGCCAAATAGGCAAGTGTGTCATAGTGTGAGAGTGTATAGAGTTGAGGTTCTTCAGCGAGCTCAGTGTATGGACTTGTAAGAGAACAATGCTTGAAGGCACCGAATGTGTAGACATTGAATCAGCAGTTTAAGCAAGTGTTTCAAATGAGAGAGTGTATCGACTTGCAGGTTAACAATCGAGTGTATAGGGTTGAAATCCTAACAATCGAGTGTATAGACTTGTAGGTTAACTGAGTGTACAGACTTCAATCAATATGCATCAGACGACTCTGTATGGACTTAAAGAGCCTTAGCCAATATATAGACTTCAAGTGAAGACCAATGTAGAGACTTCACGTGAAAGCCCAATGTGCAGACTTGAGCTATGCAAGCTACAGTGTCAATGTATGGACTTTGTGAATGTTCAGACTTGAATGCTGACCAGTGTACAGACTTGCAGAGCCGAACCCAATGTATAGACTTGAAGCCTTAAGACGCAGCATGAGACGCTGGCTGAGACGGACGCTGTACATAATTGCTAAATGAAATGCTTCGTGAGACAGAGCAAGAGACGGTCAACGAGACGCTGACTCTATATAGACTTAAGCTAAAGCAAGACAGTCGATGTATAGACTTGATGCAGAAGCCTTCAAGTGATGTGTTGACTTTGACCAGGTGAGACGCTGCAAGAGACGGACCAATGAATAGACTCGACAGTGATCTCTGCAGCGAATGTATAGACTTTGCAAACTGAGACGCAAAGTGAGACGATGAAAGACACTGTGGATGTTCAGACTTTGGCAAGTGTGAGCGAGACAACGCAGACGCTGTACATACTTTGAAGTTACACTGTTGATGTATAGACTTGAATGAGCATGGAGTGTATAGACTTGAAGGTCTGAAGGCGATGTACAGACTTGGATGAACGTTGCATGAATAAGCCTAACCAATGTATAGACTTTGATGCACAAACACACAATGTATGGACTTATGTTCGATCAGCAATGTATAGACTTCACAGAGATGTGAACAGGAGAGTGTATAGACTTGGTGCCTTGAAGGCAATGTACAAACTTTGAATGCACTAAGACGACAAGGCATGCTGTACAGACTTACTCAATCAAACCGATGTAGACTTTGAATGAAATCAACGGAAGAATGTATAGACATGGCCCCTTTCCTGATGTATAGACTTTCAGATAAATAGGCTACGGTCCTGTTGTATGGACTTGGATAGACAGGCCATTGAATGGACAGAGTAAGATGATTAATGTACTGAGGCGTCGACTCATCAGCAAGGAGGGGTCGACGCGCCACTGTTCAGACTCTGCAGACAGAGTGTATATAGAACCAGGTAGAGCATATTATCTGACACTCATATGTACTGCACTCATTTACATGGTGAAACATGAATTAATCTAGAGATAGAAGATTGATTTATAGTGTGAGACATCATCAAAACCGTAGGGATGCAACATTCTCCCCCTTTTTGATGATGGCAACACTATGAATCAAGCAATATCATGGCATATCTAGCAATTAACTGCAGCTTTAACAGACAAAGCAAATTCAAAGCAAGTGCAGGCACAGACAAATTAAATACTACTGCAGAAGCACTTCTTTCTCAAAAACCACTCCCCCACAACTCACTCTCAGCTCTTTTCCTCACAAGACAAGTTATTTCCTTGGCTCAAGAACAAATCTCCCCCTAAACTCATGATCTGATCTACTGATATTGCTAAACTTCTCTCCCCCTTTGACATCAGCAAAAGGAAATGCAGAATGTATGAAAGTGCTGGAGACATGAGGACGAAGTGCAGTAACTGCTTAGTGTAGAAATTCATGAGTAGGTCTTAAGAGAATAAGTGAGGTTCTAAACTCAAGTAAAGATTCTGTCAACTCCAGTACTCAATTGAGACTTAGAATGATAGAAAGGTTTATCAGCATACAAAGTGTATGATTTAGAGCAGGAGTTAATAAGTATGGCCTGATATAGCTGAGCATTCAACTATCCTACAAGACAGCAAGAGACAAATTCAGAGAGGTGTTCTCAAGGTATTGAGGACAAGTAATCCATTAGTTGCACAACAACAAGGAATTTTTGAGATGATTTTCAAGAAGATCAATGAGTAAGTTGGTGATTCACTCTTTTGACATTAGAGAGACACCTTGATTAGAGGCCTGAATCCCCAGTTACTAAGAGTGAGTACCTCATTACTTCCCCCCCCTTTTTTTTAAGGAACAGAGTTAGTAACTGTGGCTTTTGACATGAGTAAACACCTTGATTAGAGGCCAGAGTCCCCAGTTACTCACCAGCAAGCCACCATTGCTCTGTCATGTCTTTTCATTCATTTTTAAGCATTTCATTGATGAAACTCCCAGTTTCTCAGTGCCCAAAACAAGACATGTTTGTTCAGTTAAGCCCTTGTGTTGAAGAGATAGAATGATTGAAAGCAATACCAGAAGGACTATTTCTTGAAGTGAGTCTTGAAGTCTAGATTTCAAGCTGATTGGGTCAGATATCAAGACATACAAGTTTTGCCCTGAACCAAAATTAGTAACAATGTAGGAAGATATACCTTTTACAGTTAATCCAGATCTATGAAAGAATACTAAAGGAAAGATTCTGACTGGATTTTAGAATCACTGACTTATAAACTTAAGAATTAAGTGACATTCTACTGTCTGAGAGAACCACACTAGATCTGTCATGAAAGTCAGCAAAGACACATATCTGGTCAAACTTTTTGAATCTGTCAAAGAACTTTTCCTCTCACAGCTTAATCAGCTCCCCCTCACTGAAAGCAGTCCTGAAAGCTCACCAACAGATAGACAGAACTCCCCCTCACAAAAAGCACAGATTTCACAGTTTGTATAAGCCTAATTCTCTTCTCAGTGTTGCGAATTTTTCATTATCGAAAGGTTTAGTGAAGATGTCAGCAATCTGATTATCTGTGCCTACATGAATCAGTTCAAAATTACTTTTAGAAACCTTATCTCTTATGAAATGATGCCTTATCTCTATGTGTTTGGTGCGTGAATGCAAAATAGGATTTTTGGCAAGATTAATGGCACTTGTGTTATCACAATAGATAGGTGTGCACCCCAGGTCTACTTGGTAGTCCTGAAGCTGGTGTTTAATCCATATGACTTGTGTTCCACAACTCCCTACAGCTACATATTCAGCTTCTGCAGTGGAGAGTGCCACAGAATGTTGTTTCTTGGAGCCCCAAGACACTAAACACCCACCCAAAAATTCACAATGACCACTAGTGCTATTCCTGTCTAGTTTACAGCCTGCATAATCAGCATCTGTGTATGCAACTAAGTTAAATGTGTGTGATGTAGGAAACCATAAACCAAGAGAATGAGTAGTTGACAAATATCTGAAAATTATTTTCACTGCGGCTAAATGTAATTCAATAGGTCTAGACTAATACCTTGCACACATTCCTACACTGAATTGTATATCAGGTCTAGAAGCTGTCAAGTAAAGAAGAGATCCAATCATACCTCAATAAAGTTTGGCATTTACTTCTTTACCTATCTCATCTGCATCCAGTGAGGTATTGGTACCCATGGGTGTTGTAATGTACTTTAGATTTTCCATATCAAACCTCATGAATAGTTCCAATGTGTATTTGGTCTGGTTGATGAAGCACCCATCCTCTAGCTGCTGTACCTGCAAGCCAAGAAAGTATTTTAGTTCACCAACCAAACTCATTTCAAATTCATCAGACATCATTTTAGAAAATTCATCACATAGTTCATGCTTAGTTGATCCAAATACTATGTCATCTACATATACCTGAACTATGATGAGATCTCTATTTGTACCCTTGGTAAATAGAGTTTGATCAACCTTACCTCTTTTGTAGCCCTTGCTGATCAGAAATTCAGTCAATCTTTCATACCATGCTCTTGGAGCCTGCTTTAGACCATACAAGGCTTTGTTTAACCTAAAAACTTGGTCAGGTTGAGGAGAAAATTGAAATCCAGGGGGTTGTTCAATAAAAACTTCTTCCTTAATGACTCCATTTAAAAAAGCACTTTTAACATCCATTTGTTGGAGTTTTATGTTCTTTGAGCATGCAAAAGCAAGCAACAGTCTTATAGCCTCCATCGTAGCAACAGGTGCATAGGATTCATCGAAATCTACACCAAATTCCTGACAGTAGCCCTTGGCTACTAATCTGGCCTTATTCCTTGAGATGACTCCATCTTCATTCATTTTATTTTTGAACACCCACTTAGTTCCTATGATATTAACATTATCTGGTCTTGGAACAAGTTCCCAGACATTATTTCTTTCGAACTGGCCTAATTCCTCACTCATGGCATTAACCCAAGCTTGATCAGCCAAGGCCTCTTCTATTGATTTGGGTTCAATTTGTGAGACTAAAGCAATTAAGTCTTCATTATTCACATTCCTAAAATGAGACCTAGTTCGAAGAGGATCTTCAGGATTGCCTATGACATTATCTATCAGATGGTCTTTAAGAAATCTAACATTGGTTGAAGACTCACCTGTTTCTCTTGGCCCTTCCTGATTGAGGGGATTTGTTGTTCCACTCGGCCGAGTCTTCTCTTCTTCTTGGTCTTCTAGGAATTCCCCATCATGATTAGAGTCCCTGTCAAAATTTTCTGTAGCAACCCTAATAAATGAATAATTGAAATGAATTAAAACATATATATTACAGAAGTAATATATATAAAAGGAATAGGGTTAATTGGACGAAATAAAACAAATTAAAAATAACGCCTCTTATTAAGGCGTTAATTTATAAAGAAACGCCTCTATCCATGGCGTGAATAAAGAAAGGACGCCTACACTTACGGTCGTCAGTTCTCACGCGACCAAATGGGTAAGTAAAAGAAACGCCCCTATCTTGGGCGTGTTTTAAAACACGAAACACCCTTTTTCAAGGCGCTTTTTAAGAAACGCCCTTATGCAAGGCGTTAATTAAAGAATACACGCCCTGACCAAAGTAGTTAATTCCATTCGGGAACCGATCGTCCCAGAGCTCATCCAGAGTAAGTGATAAGTATTAGAAAGAGTTATAACGTGGCAATAACTCTATATTGGAAGCATTACTTCCACTAGAACTCTAACCCTAATTGGACCCCCTAAATCCCTATAAATAATCTTCTGCTCGAACCCTAGAATCTATTTGGTCGACTGCTGCTACGGTATGTATAGAACCAAAGGTTATTCCTCATCGTTTTCTCTGTTATACGATCGTGTGAAGAACATTAATTGATCTTCTCTTATTTGTAGGAAGTCTGCTTGTCGAACGTGAAGAACAAGGTACTGTTCTTCTATCTTTTCCCTAAAAACTTCGGTTATATCTGTGAAGATTATTTAAATATCTTCATCTTCCTTCCTTTTCTCTCCCTCTACAGGTTGACGGTAGAGTGAAGATTTCTGAAGAATGATTGTTCTTCTTCTTGCTGTTGCTACGGCTGTTATTGAGTTGCAGTTGAAGCTTCAGAGTATTAGGCTTCTCACCAAATCCTTCAGAGTTCATCTTCAAATCCATTATTATTGTAGGTTTTCTCAAGTTATTGTAGCCCAAATGAAATTAATGCAAGATATATATATATAAGCATGTCATGCATACGGTTATTATAGTTTCCATGCGTTTTCTGTAATATTTTGAAAGAGACGCCCCTGTCAAGGGCGCTAATTCACATGAAACGACTCTTCCCAGGTCGTTAATTTCATGTTTAACGCCCCGTACTCAGGCGTTAATTTCTTTAAACCGTTAATCACCCATTTTAAGAACTGATTATCTATGAAATCATGATTATAAAATAATGCATGATCCTCTGTCTTCAACCTGCTAACTTTACTGTCATGATATTACATTCGTTCCTCTGTTATCCTGAAATTGTTACTGTCCTTAAAGTTTCTGAAGGAACTTGAATTAACGACTTGGACAAAGTCATTTTCCACATATTAACGCCCCCTCATAGGGCGTGAATCTGAAAGGTAACGCCCCTTCCTAGGGCGTGTATCGGTTAAAATCCTGAAATTTATATATTCTGAAAAATAGAATTAAATAGTAACGCCCCTGCCCAGGGCGCGTTTTTGATAATTCCTGAAAATTAATTGTATTCTGTCAAATATGTAAACAATAAGACGCCTTCTGGTGTAGTCGTCAGATCTTGAAGAAACGACCCTGACCAAGGCGTGTTTTAGATAAATTACTGAACTAATAAAAATTCTGCAAAATAGAAACAGATGTAAACGCCCTTCTGTTAGGCGTTAATTACTTGAGAAACGACTTGACCTAAGTCGTTATTTTACTGTAAACTGTTTTTAACCCGTTACTGTTAAACGATTGTTTCAATATATATTTATATACATATATCGGCACTATTCTCCACTCCGTGAGTATAGTCCCACTTTTCACGTTGATTTATCGATCACACTCAACTCTCATTGACATACAAGCTCTCCATTAGACATTCCGTTCCTTTGGACTAGCGAGTTAGTCATAGAGACCTCCGTAACACTCCTCGTAGCCTTGGATTCCCTCAAGGCCGACTGAGCTGGTTGTACCCTAAAAACCCATTACACCATTGATGCCATGTCACTCTGAAGAAACATGGGATACCGGCCCTTATGATTATACAAAGAGTATATCATAAGAAATTCTTAATGGGATGATGACATCATGCCATATCATGCCATTCTTGTAAACCTCAATTCTATGATAAGAATGAGGGTATCTTACCTTTGATATACTGTTCATGTGGACCTCAATTCTATATAAAGAATGTCCATACTGATTTGTCATGGTACCCAAGTTAAGGGAATCATGTTCTACCTAGTTTTATCGATATCGTGATTATACCGTTATTATCGCCATTCTATGTCCTTTGTCATATTTTGGACTCTATTCTATCAAAGTTGTCATACGTGTCTACAAGCTTGATTATTGAAATTCTATGTTGGCTATAAACAAGAGTGGATGTCAAAACACATGATAAATGCCTGCGCATATAGGGCCCGATCTGGTCCTGGGAGGAGCACCCGAAAGTACTTGTGCCCATGGGAGTTAAAATGATAAGGTATCTGGCATTATACCGAGTACTTGACTTGCTTGATTGGACATTCCACACACATCTTGTACTTGACTCGTACTTGACATGAAATGAAATGCGTGGCCCGAAAAAGGGTAATTTACTTGCTTGCTTGATACATGATAGCCAAAGTTCTTGACATGACTTGTTAAACGTACTTGCTTGAATACCTTGAATACACTTGTCATCTTGTTGGAAGTTCATGATTAAGTCCATCTTATTTCTTTGATATTACAATCTCTCTATCTTGTCGTTTTATGCGAGCATGCATAGCTTTATTGCATTCATGAAAGATGTAATTACTTAAACCCCTTGCTAGTACTTGAGATATAATTTCCTACTGAGCGTTCGCTCATTCCGTTTGTCCCTTTTTACTTTTCAGGTAAGTCTGACGACGATGGAAGTCAATCGGATGGGAATGGTCAAGAGTGAAAGTGATAGAGCTTCTACAAGTGTCGTCTAGTCTTTTCTATAGTTTCTTGAGTCAAATATGTATTCTTTTCCTTTTTATTAAACATAGTATTGGATTTGTAATAGTCTATCCATTATGAAATAAAGGATTGGGTTATCTTGCTATTTTGCGCATCTCTGTCTTTGTGTCGAATACACGACCACTCTGATTGACATGATTGATATAGACACGTCGCGCATCTCCGGGTATCTTCCGCGCTCGGGGCGTGACAGTCTTTGTGGTATCAGAGCCTAAGGTATTCAATTCCTAGGAAACCCAAGTCCAAGGATAGGTTTCAAAACCTTTAACCAAGTGAGAGTGGGTAGAACCAAGGGTTAAATGATCAATGAGTCCTTTATAAGATCATAGTGATATAATACTAACATAGCTATTGTAATTGTAGGATAATGGCTGCCGAACGTGCTCAATGGCGCAACATGCAGCGTACCCTTCAAGGGATGACCCAAGTGCTACAACAGGTAGCACAAGGTGGTGCTCCACGAGCTGGAAGCTTACACCAAGCATTCAAGAATATGAATCCCCCGAAGTTCATGGGATCGACCGATCCAGACGATGCCGAGCATTGGGTTCGGGAGATTGAACGTATATTCCGTGTTATGCAATGCACGGATCAGGACAAAGTCTTATTAGCTACTTTCCAGTTAGAAAAGGATGCTAGATGCTGGTGGGAGTCGATTGAAGCTACTATTGACCCAACTCAAGTTACATGGGGTGAATTCGTTGAATATTTCAACGCCAAATATTTCTCTGATAGGGTCCAGGAAAAGAAGGCCGCCGAATTTGCCGCATTAAAGCAAAGATCTTTATCGGTGGCTGATTATGAAGCACAGTTTTCTAGACTGTCTAGATATGCTAAGCATTTAATTAGCACGGAAAAGATGAAAGCCCGTAGATTTCTTAATGGGCTTAGGCCCCACCACATTACTCAACTGGCGCCTATGGATATTCAAGTTTATACTGAAATAGTGCGCCGAGCTCAGTTGCTTGAAGATGCCACGGAACTATCTGATAGGATCCGTGGGAAAGACAAAAAGGAGCAAGTCACAAGTTCGGGTTCTTTTAAACCCAACTTTAAGAAGAGGCCCAATAATGGAGGTTCTTCCTCTCAAGATCAGAAGTTCAAGAAATCCAAGCCTTTCTCTATCACCACTACACCTTCAAACGTAGTATGCAAGCATTGTGACAAGGCTGGTCACAAAACAGAAGAATGCTGGAGGAAATTAGGAGCATGTCTCCGTTGTGGGAGTCGTGAACATCGGAATCCTGATTGTCCATTAATGAATGACCAAGACGGTGAGGGTAAACGCCCAGTGACAAGGAACGCGCGTCTTCATGCAATCCAAGAGACCGAACCAGAAGAAGAAGGCGGATTGGTGGAAGGTACATTAAAAATTTGTTCCAAATATGCACATGTCTTATTTGATACGGGTGCATCGCATTCCATTATTTCCAAGAAGTTTGCTGACCCATTACCTCTAGAACCAGAATGGATGAAGTTAATATTGTCTACTCCTCTCGGAAACGAGACGGATATCACACATCATTACCAAAACTGTGAGGTATTGGTTCGAGGAAAGAATTTTCCTATTGATCTTATCTGCTTAGATCTAAAAGAGTATGATGTTATACTAGGAGCAGATTGGTTATCCAAATACCAGGCAACGGTTGATTGCCGTGATAGCAAGATTGTTTTAAGGAATTTCCGGAACTGACTTATACTAGTCCTAAGAGTCGAAGCAAATCCCCTCTTATTTCGGCTCTTCGAGCAAGCAAGCTCGTCAAGAAAGGATGTGTATCCTTCCTTGCTTTTGTCACTATTAAAGAAGCTAAAGAAACCAAGATAGAGGACATTCAGGTAGTGCGAGAATTTCCAGACGTATTTCCGGAAGAATTGCCGGGATTACCCCCGCAAAGAGATGTGGCCTTTACCATCGACTTAGCCCCTGGTGCTGGTCCTGTTTCAAAGGCACCCTATAGAATGTCCCCTGCAGAACTAAAAGAATTGAAGAAGCAATTGATGGAATTGATTCAAAAAGGGTTCATTAGACCAAGTACTTCCCCGTGGGGAGCCCCAGTCCTATTTGTAAGGAAGAAGGATGGATCCATGAGATTGTGTATCGACTATCGATAGTTGAATCATCTTACTATCAAGAACAAGTATCCACTGCCGAGAATCGATGAATTATTTGATCAGATTTCTGGATCCAAACATTTCTCCAAGATTGATCTCAGGTCTGGTTATCATCAATTGAGGATTAAAGACGAAGATATTCATAAAACTGCGTTCAGAAGCAGGTATGGCCACTATGAATTTGTTGTTATGCCTTTTGGACTAACAAATGCCCCTGCTGCCTTTATGCAGTTGATGAATAGCATATTCAGGCCTTATCTAGATCAATTTGTGGTGGTTTTCATTGATGATATATTGATATATTCCAAGACTAAGGAAGAACATGAAGAGCATTTGAGGATTTCATTACAAATCTTGAGGACAAATCAATTATATGCTAAGCTCAGCAAATGCGAATTCTGGCTTGAAGAAGTGGCTTTTCTCGGACATGTGATATCCAAGGATGGATTATCTGTAGATCCGTCAAAGGTTGAAGCAGTTAGGAAATGGGAAAGGCCAACCAATGCTAGCGAGATCAGAAGTTTCTTAGGCCTTGCAGGCTATTACAGGCGATTCATCAAAGACTTCTCAACAATCGCCGTGCCACTTACAAGGTTAACTCGTAAGGAGATCCGATATGAATGGAGTGAGGAATGTGAAAGAAGTTTTCAAACTCTCAAGGATCATCTCACCACAGCTCCGGTCTTAGCTCTACCGATAGAAGGAGAGAAATTCGAGGTCTACACTGATGCTTCTGGCATTGGCCTCGGATGTGTCCTAATGCAACAAGGAAAGGTCATAGCATACTCTTCACGTCAGCTGAAGAAGCATGAGGAGAATTACCCCGTCCATGACTTAGAACTGGCCGCGGTAGTATTTGCCCTAAAGATATGGAGACACTACTTATATGGAGCACAGTTTACTGTATACTCCGATCACAAAAGTCTCAAATATCTATTTTCACAAAAGGAGCTGAACATGAGATAAAGACGCTGGCTAGAATATCTCAGGGACTTCGACTTCAATATACAATACCATCCCGGAAAGGGTAATTATATTGCTGACGCCCTTAGTCGAAAGCCGAGAGCAATGATAGCAAATTGTATGATGCAAGAATGGAGGTTACTTGAACAATTCTCCGAGCTCAATATAAGCTTGGACACGGAATCCAAAATTGTCACACTATCTCATGTAAGCATATAGTCAGATTTGTTATCTGAGATACAAACACTTCAGGATGATGATCCTATATTAGTAGAAATCAAAGGCAGATTAGAAGGACAATCTGATTTTCAAACTAACTTCTGATGGAAGATTATCGTTCAAAGATAGAACTTGTATACCCGATTGTCCGGAATTAAAGAAGAAGATCTTAGATGAAGCTCACAGATCAAGATACACTATTCATCCTGGATCAACTAAAATGTACCAAGATGTAAAGAGGAACTTTTGGTGGCCCAATATGAAAAGAGAAATAGCGGACTATGTATCACGCTGTCTCACATGCCAACAGGTCAAGGCGGAACACCAAAAGCCTGCGGGAAAACTACATCCTCTAGATATTCCTAAGTGGAAATGGGAGGATATTGGTATGGACTTCATCATGGGTTTGTCTAAATCTAAAGGAGGACATGATGGAATCTGGGTTATCATTGACCGATTGACTAAATCGGCACATTTCTTGCCAATCAAAAGCCGATGGTCAATTGATGTGCTAGCTGCACTATACATCAAAGAAATAGTCAGGATACATGGAATTCCTGTCTCAATCGTGTCTGATAGAGATCCCCGTTTTACTTCTCATTTTTGGAAGGGATTACAACATTCGTTGGGAACAAGGCTCAACTTTAGTACTGCTTTTCACCCACAAACGGATGGTCAGACCGAGCGAACTAATCAAGTTGTTGAAGATATGCTGAGAGCATGCATTATTGACTTTGGAGGAAGCTGGCATGACCACTTACCTTTAGTTGAATTTGCATATAATAATAGCTACCAAGCTAGTATCCAAATGGCACCTTTCGAAGCCTTATACGGAAGGAGTTGCCGATCTCCCATATGTTGGAACGAAGTTGGAGAGAAACAACTATTAGGTCCAGACATGGTAAGGGATACAACTGAGAAGATACAGGTAATCAGAGAAAGATTACAAGTTGCTCAGACAAGGCAAAAGGCTTATGCTGATACCAGGAGAAGAGATCTTGAATTCCAGGTTGGAGATCATGTATTTCTTAAAATATCCCCTGGACGTGGCATACGAAGATTTGGTGTTAAGGGCAAGCTTACGCCAAGATTCATCGGACCATTTGAGGTACTCAAAAGAGTTGGCGAGGTTGCTTATCGCATCGCGTTGCCTCCTCAGTTGTCCGAGGTACACAATGTATTTCACATATCTATGTTGAAGAAGTATGTGCACGATCCGTCACATATTATTGAGCATGGAGATCTGGTGATCCAGAAAGATCTCACATATGAACAGAGGCCTTTAAAGATATTAGATCGAGAAATACGAGCTCTAAGGAATAAGGTTATTCCCATGCTTAAGGTGCAATGGAATAAGAATCCTGAACACGAAGCGACATGGGAGACCGAGGAATCTATGAAGAAACGATTTCCCGAGTTATTCTAAGAGGTATATGTCCTACACTCTCCACGTGTATAATTATATATATATTGAATTTGGGGACCAAATTCTTTTTAAGTGGGGGAGGGTGTAGCAACCCTAATAAATGAATAATTGAAATGAATTAAAACATATATATTACAGAAGTAATATATATAAAAGGAATAGGGTTAATTGGACGAAATAAAATAAATTAAAAATAACGCCTCTTATTAAGGCGTTAATTTATAAAGAAACGCCTCTATCCATGGCGTGAATAAAGAAAGGACGCCCACACTTACGGTCGTCAGTTCTCACGCGACCAAATGGGTAAGTAAAAGAAACGCCCCTATCTTGGGCGTGTTTTAAAACACGAAACGCCCTTTTTCAAGGCGCTTTTTAAGAAACGCCCTTATGCAAGGTGTTAATTAAAGAATACACGCCCTGACCAAAGTCGTTAATTCCATTCGGGAACCGATCGTCCCAGAGCTCATCCAGAGTAAGTGATAAGTATTAGAAAGAGTTATAACGTGGCAATAACTCTATATTGGAAGCATTACTTCCACTAGAACTCTAACCCTAATTGGACCCCATAAATCCCTATAAATAATCTTCTGCTCGAACCCTAGAATCTATTTGGTCGACTGCTGCTACGGTATGTATAGAACCAAAGGTTATTCCTCATCGTTTTCTCTGTTATACGATCGTGTGAAGAACATTAATTGATCTTCTCTTATTTGTAGGAAGTCTGCTTGTCGAACGTGAAGAACAAGGTACTGTTCTTCTATCTTTTCCCTAAAAACTTCGGTTATATCTGTGAAGATTATTTAAATATCTTCATCTTCCTTCCTTTTCTCTCCCTCTACAGGTTGACGGTAGAGTGAAGATTTCTGAAGAACGATTGTTCTTCTTCTTGCTGTTGCTACGGCTGTTATTGAGTTGCAGTTGAAGCTTCAGAGTATTAGGCTTCTCACCAAATCCTTCAGAGTTCATCTTCAAATCCATTATTATTGTAGGTTTTCTCAAGTTATTGTAGCCCAAATGAAATTAATGCAAGATATATATATATATAAGCATGTCATGCATACGGTTATTATAGTTTCCATGCGTTTTCTGCAATATTTTGAAAGAGACGCCCCTGTCAAGGGCGCTAATTCACATGAAACGACTCTTCCCAGGTCGTTAATTTCATGTTTAACGCCCCGTACTCAGGCGTTAATTTCTTTAAACCGTTAATCACCCATTTTAAGAATTGATTATCTATGAAATCATGATTATAAAATAATGCATGATCCTCTGTCTTCAACCTGCTAACTTTACTGTCATGATATTACATTCGTTCCTCTGTTATCCTGAAATTGTTACTGTCCTTAAAGTTTCTGAAGGAACTTGAATTAACGACTTGGACAAAGTCGTTTTCCACATATTAACGCCCCCTCATAGGGCGTGAATCTGAAAGGTAACGCCCCTTCCTAGGGCGTGTATCGGTTAAAATCCTGAAATTTATATATTCTGAAAAATAGAATTAAATAGTAACGCCCCTACCCAGGGCGCGTTTTTGATAATTCCTGAAAATTAATTGTATTCTGTCAAATATGTAAACAATAAGACGCCTTCTGGTGTAGTCGTCAGATCTTGAAGAAACGACCCTGACCAAGGCGTGTTTTAGATAAATTACTGAACTAATGAAAATTCTGCAAAATAGAAACAGATGTAAACGCCCTTCTGTTAGGCGTTAATTACTTGAGAAACGACTTGACCTAAGTCGTTATTTTACTGTAAACTGTTTTTAACCCGTTACTGTTAAACGGTTGTTTCAATATATATTTATATACATATATCGGCACTATTCTCCACTCCGTGAGTATAGTCCCACTTTTCACGTTGATTTATCGATCACACTCAACTCTCATTGACATACAAGCTCTCCATTGGACATTCCGTTCCTTTGGACTAGCGAGTTAGTCATAGAGACCTCCGTAAGACTCCTCGTAGCCTTGGATTCCCTCAAGGCCGACTGAGCTGGTTGTACCCTAAAAACTCATTACACCATTGATGCCATGTCACTCTGAAGAAACATGGGATACCGGCCCTTATGATTATACAAAGAGTATATCATAAGAAATTCTTAATGGGATGATGACGTCATGCCATATCATGCCATTCTTGTAAACCTCAATTCTATGATAAGAATGAGGGTATCTTACCTTTGATATACTGTTCATGTGGACCTCAATTCTATATAAAGAATGTCCATACTGATTTGTCATGGTACCCAAGTTAAGGGAATCATGTTCTACCTAGTTTTATCGATATCGTGATTATACCGTTATTATCGCCATTCTATGTCCTTTGTCATATTTTGGACTCTATTCTATCAAAGTTGTCATACGTGTCTACAAGCTTGATTATTGAAATTCTATGTTGGCTATAAACAAGAGTGGATGTCAAAACACATGATAAATGCCTGCGCATATAGGGCCCGATCTGGTCCTGGGAGGAGCACCCGAAAGTACTTGTGCCCATGGGAGTTAAAATGATAAGGTATCTGGCATTATACCGAGTACTTGACTTGCTTGATTGGACATTCCACACACATCTTGTACTTGACTCGTACTTGACATGAAATGAAATGCGTGGCCCGAAAAAGGGTAATTTACTTGCTTGCTTGATACATGATAGCCAAAGTTCTTGACATGACTTGTTAAACGTACTTGCTTGAATACCTTGAATACACTTGTCATCTTGTTGGAAGTTCATGATTAAGTCCATCTTATTTCTTTGATATTACAATCTCTCTATCTTGTCGTTTTATGCGAGCATGCATAGCTTTATTGCATTCATGAAAGATGTAATTACTTAAACCCCTTGCTAGTACTTGAGATATAATTTTCTACTGAGCGTTCGCTCATTCCGTTTGTCCCTTTTTACTTTTCAGGTAAGTCCGACGACGATGGAAGTCAATCGGATGGGAATGGTCAAGAGTGAAAGTGATAGAGCTTCTACAAGTGTCGTCTAGTCTTTTCTATAGTTTCTTGAGTCAAATATGTATTCTTTTCCTTTTTATTAAACAGAGTATTGGATTTGTAATAGTCTATCCATTATGAAATAAAGGATTGGGTTATCTTGCTATTTTGCGCATCTCTGTCTTTGTGTCGAATACACGACCACTCTGATTGACATGATTGATATAGACACGTCGCGCATCTCCGGGTATCTTCCGCGCTCGGGGCGTGACATTTTCAATGTTAGACACATCTTTCTTTTCACTGAATATAATGTATGGAGACTCTTCAACCTTTTTGTCTATTATGTTGAAGACTCTATATGCCCTAGACACTTCTGAATATCCCAAAAATATTCCAGGGGAGCTTTTAGCTTCAAACTTGTCTAAATCTTTCTTGTCATTATTGTGAATAAAATATTTTGCTCCAAAAATTCTAAAATGAAACAAGTTTGGTTTCTTACCTTTTAGAAGCTCATAGGGTGTTTTCTTGTGAATGGGTCTTACCATGGCCCTGTTGATTATGTAAGTTGCTGTATTGGCCGCTTCTGCCCAAAACCTTCTAGGTAACTTACTTTCAATCAGTATTGTTCGGGTCATTTCCACCATAGTTCTATTTCTTCTCTCCACAATCCCATTCTATTCAGGTGTCCTGGGAGAAGAAAACCTATGAGTTAGTCCCTCTCTTTCACAAAGATAAGAAAACATGGAGTTTTCAAACTCACCTCCATGATCAGATTGAATAGTACAGATCTTGTGTTTTCCTTCTTGTTTGACCTTATTGAAGAACATATTAAACTTTTGAAATGCATCACTTTTATTTGCTAAGAAGAATATCCATGAATATCTAGAGAAGTCATCTATGATGACATAGCCAAACCTGTTTCCATTAAGACTCTGAGTTCTAGTGGGACCGAAAAGGTCCATATGAAGAAGTTCCATTGGTCTAGAAGACAATGGCTCAGATCTTAATTTAATGGAATTTCTGGTCTGTTTGCCTAGAGCACAGGCATCACATGCTTTTGATATCGAGTTGAATTTAATTGTAGGCATGCCTCTAACTAAATCATGCTTGACCAATTTATTTAAAGTTGTAAAGCTAGCATGACCTAGACGTCTATGCCATTCAAAAACATCATTTTCAGAATTGGCAGATAAACAAATATTAGATTGAGATTCCTCATCTAAGTCTACTATGTAGACATTATTAATCCTGTTGGCTACAAATTTAACCACATCAGAATTTATTTCAAAGATTTTGCATGAATTATCGTCAAATACAACCCTGTGACCCTTGTCACATAACTGACTAATGCTAATCAGGTTGTGTTGCAGACCTTCCACAAGTAGAACATTTTCAATGGAGTTTGTGGAAGTCTTACCTACTGTGCCAACTCCAATAATCTTACCTTTATTCTTTCCTCCAAACTTGACCAGACCCCCTACCTTCATCTCTATCTTGCTGAACTTGGATCGGTCACCTGTCATGTGCCTGGAGCAGCCACTGTCAAGGTACCACTTGTTGTCTTCAGCTGCCAGGCCGACCTACACAACAAAGTCAAGCAAAGTGATTTGGAACCCAAGATGAATTGGGTCCAAAGACATTGTTCAATTCACTAATCAAATGTTTAGGAATCCAGATTTGCTTCAACATTGTTTTCTCTGGCATCTTTACTTCTGTTTTATTGAAATTATAGCCGGCTGGTCTGGAAAAGTAAGTTTTATTCCATTCATTAGGCTTGCCATTTCTAGAATATCTCCTGTAAGTTTGTTGATCAGTAGATTTTTGAAGATGATGATCATTTCTCCAGTAGGTCCTCTTTGGACCCATTTGATTGTAGTACTTCCATCTTTTCTTCTGATCCCTTTGCTTGATCCATTTATCATTTATGTTCTGATTTGTGGGCTTAGTGAAATTTTTCATAAAATTCATTCCCATTTTAAAATGTTGATCAGCACTGTTTTTAGAATTTTCCTTCTAACCTTGAGTTCCCTTACTGCTGTTTGAGTTGGATGGTGTGTCCGACTTTTCTTTTCCCTTCTCTGGGCAGAAGGTAATGGTTTTGAATTGTAAGGGTCTTTTGTTAGATGGGTCATAGCCTAGACCTTCCTTATTGAAATTAACCCTAGCCCCCAATGTTGCATCCAGACTGGATTTTCCTTGGACAAACTTTTCCAAGACTTTTGGTTTGTCTTCCAGCTCCTTTTGAAGGGACTCAGAATTTTTTTAGAAGTTCACCATTGACTTTCTTAATAGCTTCGTATTTTTCTGAGTTCACTCTACTTTCATTTAAGCTTTTTTCAATTCGTATTTTGAGTTCATTCAGCTGATTTTGACTGTCCTGGTTTTCTCCCTTGAGCTTATCATTTTCTTTTCTTAGTGAGGTCATTTCTTCTAGTTACTCTTTTAGTTTCTGATTTTCCTCACAGACCTGGGTTTGTTCTTCAATAGTGGTACTAAGTTTTCTTTTCAGAACTCTATGCTCTTTACTGAGAGAATTAAACTTATCTAACAATTCACCATAAGCATCCTCCCAGTCATCAATCGAGAAATTTTCAAAGACAGTTATTACCTCTTCCTCGTTGTTTGCCATTAGGCAAATTCTTTCTTCATATTCCTCTGAGGAAGTGTCTTCGGGATCTTCTTCTTCCTCGCTCCATGTGCAGACCATCGCCTGAGGTTTTTTCTTCTTCTGCACCTTTGTGTTCTTCCTCTGAAAGTAGGGACCCTTCTTCTGAAGATCTGGACACTCGCCTTTCATGTGTCCCTATCTGTTACAATGAAAACAAGTAAGTCTCTTAGAATTTCTGTACTTATGATTGCTAGATTCAGCATTCTTGCCAAAGGAATATGGCTTCTTCCTCCTAAAGGTTTTCCCCTTTTTCTTCAAAAATTTTCTGAACTGTCGAGTGAGCATTGCCTGCTCCTCCTGGTCGAGATCAGAAAAATGATCAAGCTCGGACTCGGACTCGGGGCTACTGCTGCTGTTCCCACTGTTGCTACCCTTGTTGCGGGATGCCCTTAGAGCTACATTCTTAGCCTTCCTATCACTTCCTTCACCGCCTCCTTTGAAATTCATCTCATAGGTCATAAGGGATCCTATGAGTTCATTCACAGTCAAGGTAGTTAGATCTTTTGACTCTTCAATCACAATGGCCTTAGTGTGCCATGCCGGGGATAGAGATCTCAGAATTTTCCTGACAATGTCTGCCTCAGCTAGCTCTTTCCCTAGCCCCTTAAGAGTATTCGTGATCAAAGATAACCTAGCATACATTTCAGTAATATTCTCCTCTTGTTTCATTTTAAACAGTTCATACTCAGAGGTGTAGACATTTACCTTTGAGGCTCTCACTTGAGCTGTACCTTCGTAGATTAGCTGCAGCTCATCTCACATTTGTTTGGCAGTCTTGTAGGCAGATATGCGAGCATATTCCTCTGGGTGAACAGCACATTGGATGATGTTCAGCGCCGTCCAGTTGAGTGAAGATAGCTTGACATGGTCATCTGTCCACGCGTCCTCGTTCGGTGGCAGATTATATGGCCCAACAGTAATTACTCTCCACAGCTTGTGGCTCTGAGCCCTGATAAACACTTCCATCCTGTTCTTCCAAAACAGATATTTATTACCATCAAAAAATGGAGGGCGACTAATGGATTGACCTTCAGCCATGAAGCTTCTAGGACCATTAGCATTTCCCTGACCGTTCGCCCACATGATGCGAACCTGCTCTGATACCAAATGTTAGGGCAGCAAGAGTGATATAGAAGGGGGGGATGAATAGATCACTCCCTATTTAAACAACTTCAGCGGAAAATCACTCCTTCAAAAATCACCCTACCGAATATAGCTAAACGAATTAGCCAATGCAGTGAGAAACTAAGACAGAGTAATAAAATGCGATTAGAATAGGCCGTCCACACACAAGCACATTGCCAAGCAGATAGAGAGCATCAACGATTACAGCAAACCACAGAGGAGACAAGAGATTTTAAGGTGGTTCGATTGTAATCCACAATCTACATCCACCCCTCACTCCAACTAGAGTAAGGATTCCACTAGCCAATGCTAGAAACCTGTAGACTCAGTCTGCGAACAAAGTGCTGCCACACAGCTTGAATAACCAAGGGAAACAAATCCCTCAACTAAACTCTGCTACCCACAGAGCTTGGAACCTGTTCCAGCTACCAGCTAGAACAGAACCGGAGATAGCTCTCCCTTCCTCCAACCCGGAGGGAACCTGCTAATGACAACCCGTCCCTAGCAAAACTAGAGATCTACGATCTCTCTTCCTCTGCAGCCCAGAGGGAAACTGGAGTAACACTCCCTTCCTCCAAACACCGGAGGGTAACAACTCAAGATCAGATATGTGAAGGCATAAAAGGAAAAACAGAAATGCAAACAAGAACAAACGATGAACACAAATCGTTTTAGAAAAATCGAATACAAAATGTAGCTTCCGAAGAAGCAAATGGACTCTTCTTTCTCACTCAGACTTTTCTCTCACAGGACTGCTCTCTAATCTTTTCTCTCTATCTTCTTTCTGGAACGTGGAGGCTCTCTCTCTTTTCTTCTTCTACTCAGGAATTCTACTCTTAGGCTTTTTCTCCAGTTCGCTCCATCTCTTCGCAGAGGGCACCTTTTATATGGCTTTCGACCTGAGTTTCAGGCCTTCACACGAGGGAGTCTCGTTCCCTCCCTTTCCAGAGCCTTCTCGGATCACGTGCCAAGTATCATCCTTGGTTCACGTGCCCAATCATTGACCTGTATCACTTGCAGGCTGAGACAAAGGATTGTGATTAGTTAGTTCAGTCAGATACGAATGTATAGACTTTAGGATATCAGATTAAGTAAGTGTGAACACTGAAGGAGTGTATAGACTTGTGAGACTTCAAGCAAACTTAGTGTATAGACTTGCAGAAGAATGCATTAGCACAAAGGATGAAATGTATGGACTTCTGTGAAGTGTATGAGGCCCTTCGAGTGTATAGACTTAGGGATGCCAAATAGGCAAGTGTGTCACAGTGTGAGAGTGTATAGAGTTGAGGTTCTTCAGCGAGCTCAGTGTATGGACTTGTAAGAGAACAATGCTTGAAGGCACCGAATGTGTAGACATTGAATCAGCAGTTTAAGCAAGTGTTTCAAATGAGAGAGTGTATCGACTTGCAGGTTAACAATCGAGTGTATAGGGTTGAAATCCTAACAATCGAGTGTATAGACTTGTACGTTAACTGAGCATACAGACTTCAATCAATATGCATCAGACGACTCTGTATGGACTTAAAGACCCTTAGCCAATGTATAGACTTCAAGTGAAGACCAATGTATAGACTTCACGTGAAAGCCCAATGTGCAGACTTTAGCTATGCAAGCTACAGTGTCGATGTATGGACTTTGTGAATGTTCAGACTTCAATGCTCGACCAGTGTACAGACTTGCAGAGCTGAACCCAATGTATAGACTTGAAGCCTTAAGACGCAGCATGAGACGCTGGCTGAGACGGACGCTGTACATACTTGCTAAATGAAATGCTTCGTGAGACACACCAAGAGACGGTCAACGAGACGCTGACTCTGTACAGACTTAAGCTAAAGCAAGACAGTCGATGTATAGACATGATGCAGAAGCCTTCAAGTGATGTGTTGACTTTGACCATATGAGACGCTGCAAGAGATGGACCAATGAATAGACTTGACAGTGATCTCTGCAGCGAATGTATAGACTTTGCAAACTGAGACGCAAAGTGAGACGATGAAAGACACTGTGGATGTTCAGACTTTGGCAAGTGTGAGCGAGACAATGCAGACGCTGTACATACTTTGAAGTTACACTGTTGATGTATAGACTTGAATGAGCATGGAGTGTATAGACTTGAAGGTCTGAAGGCGATGTACAGACTTGGATGAACGTTGCATGAATAAGCCTAACCAATGTATAGACTTTGATGCACAAACACACAATGTATGGACTTATGTTCGATCAGCAATGTATAGACTTCACAGAGATGTGAATAGGAGAGTGTATAGACTTGGTGCCTTGAAGGCAATGTACAGACTTTGAATGCACTAAGACGACAAGGCATGCTGTACAGACTTACTCAATCAAATCGATGTAGACTTTGAATGAAATCAACGGAAGAATGTATAGACATGGCCCCTTTCCTGATGTATAGACTTTCAGATAAACAGGCTACGGTCCTGTTGTATGGACTTGGATAGACAGGCCAATGAATGGATAGAGTAAGATGATTAATGTACTGAGGCGTCGACTCATCAGCAAGGAGGGGTCGACGCGCCACTGTTCAGACTCTGCAGACAGAGTGTATATAGAACCAGGTAGAGCATATTATCTGACACTCATATGTACTGCACTCATTTACATGGTGAAACATGAATTAATCTAGAGATAGAAGATTGATTTATAGTGTGAGACATCATCAAAACCGTAGGGATGCAACACTCCCCATTTCAACTAACAAGCATCATGTATTCTCCCTTTTTGTCAGAACAAGGTAGAAGAAGGCATTAACAACATGCAAAACATCATGCAAAACTTAACTTATTTCTCCCCCTTTTTGTCAGAGTCAAATATGGGATTATGGGAAACATGGAAGGAAAAATCGGATATGCACAGTTAATTCAATGAAATGCACATGTAAAGTAAGGAATGAGCATTCAAGTACACATGCATTCTCTATTCTATAAAGTAGCAAGCATGTTCTCTATGAACAGGTTAAGAAATATGCTATAGACCGAGAACATGAGTTTCATAAGCAATAGTAAAAGGGTAGTGCTTACAAGTAGTGGTACTATATTACTCATGAAATATGACTGATTCAAGATGTACATTCGCACAATCACTCCCTAGATGTATATGTAAAGGATGAGCAATGAAATATAGACAATATGGATTTTCAGATTTTCTAAGGAACACAAGTAGGAACTTTTCCTCCCTATACTTCCATACACCGTGCTCGACTTTTGGTAGCTTCGCACAACCCCAAGCTTATTTTCATTTTTAAATGACAAAATGACTAACCTTTTGACACGAGTCATGTCCTTTGTTTCAGGGGCATTTCCCGGTTACTCGGTATTGTCACTTATGATTATGTGGATAAGATATTTTTCAATGCGAGTTTCCTCCTTTATTTCAGGGGGGATTCCCAATTTACTCGATGTCAAATCACACTTATTGAAATTTTTGACGGGGCTGATAACTTTTTCCTCACAAGACACATGTTTTCTATGTATGGGATCAAGAGCCCTAAAATGTGTTGAGTGGAATAAGTGAAATCCTTATCAGTTAGAATCATTTAACTCAAAAGTGCAAGTGGTGTGAGAGATTGCATAGAATGTAAGAGATGAATTAGCCTATTCATTATGATGTCTCCCCCTAAGTGTATGCACTGTTATAACAAAAATCTCCCCCTTAATATGTGCCATGTAGCAACATGTTTACGTCAAAGCAATTTTATTTAGCCAGGGAGTAAGGTCATATGAGATATCAAAACTGAAAGGTGTGTAATCTATATACACTCAAGCAAGTATCAAAATGGTATTTTCAAGCAGGTTGATTACCGGTATGTGGCGGAGAACATAGGTCCAAAGACCATATTCATGTATAATGAAAGCTTCTAGGTGGACACAATCCACCTTTCCACTGACGTCATTTTATATACCGGTGAATCATGGCATTCATGCACACAAGTATGAAGTATATGCATTTATGTACTTGCGGATGCGAAAAGATAAAGGCATGTATGAAAAGCAAATTGTTATTCACTGTGATATGCATAAAAAGCAAAGTTTGAAATGTATACCCTATGGAAAAACTTCTTATGTGCAAAGGATAAAGCAGTATGAACAATTTCATTATGAGAAAATGTAAAGTGTGTATGTACAATTCAACTCAAAAGATTTAACTATCTAACCTACACACTCCTAATTCTCTCCTAAGAAAATAAAACTGATCAGAGTTTAAAGGTTTTGAAAAAATATCTGCAAGTTGGTTCTTTGTGTCAACAAAAACTAGCTCAAAATCACCTTTATTAATACGATCTCTTATGAAATGATGTCTAACCTCAATGTATTTTGTACGAGAATGTTGGACAAGATTTTTGGACAGATTTATTGCAGATGTGTTGTCACACATGATGGGAGTGTTTTTCAAACACAAATCAAAATCAAGCAATTGATGTTGGATCCATAGCACTTGAGCCGCATAACTGCCTGTAGCCACATACTTGGCCTCGGCAGTTGATAAGGCCACACAATGTTGTTTCTTTGAGGCCCATGAAACCATGCAGCCCCCTAGAAACTAACAGTGACCACTTGTGCTCTTACGATCCATTTTACATCCAGCATAATCAGAATCAGTGGAAGCATGTAAATCAAAAGCATTTTTTTTAGGATACCACAAACTAAGGTCAAGTGTTCCATTTAAATACCTGAAGATTCTTTTCACAGCCGACAAATGTGAATCCCTAGGACAAGATTGATATCTTGCACAGAGACAGACACTAAAATGGATTTCAGGCTTACTAGTAGTCAGGTAAAGCAATGAACCAATCATACCCCTAAAAAGTTTTTGATCAACTTTGTTACCTTTTTCTTCTTCCATTTTCTATGAGGTGGACATGGGTGTAGCAAAGGGTTTGGCAAACTCAAGTTGGAATTTCTTCACGATTTCTTGTGTGTACTTCTTCTGGTTGATGAAAATGCCATCGTCCAGTTGTTTTATTTACAATCCCAAGAAGAAGTTCTGCTCGCCCATCAAGCTCATCTCGAACTCTCCCTGAATGAGTTGGGCAAATTCATCATTCATATTCAAATTAGAGGCTCCAAAAATTATGTCGTCTACATAAACTTGAACAATTAAAGAATGTTCATCACAAGTTTTTGTAAACAACATCTGATCTATATTACCTCGTTTGAATCCATTATCAATAAGAAATGAACTTAAACGATCATACCATGCCCGGGGAGCCTGTTTTAATCCATATAGTGTCTTATCCAATCTGTAGACGTGGTCCGAAAATGTTTCATCCTCGAAGCCCGATGGTTGTTCCACGTACACTTCTTCCTTGATAATCCCATTGAGGTGTTGAATACGTGTGCACCATGATTACTGTTATGGTTTTGATGATAGTAACTACTATAAGTCACAATGTGGTGCATCTGTTTAAACAATCAGTCATTTCATCGAACATGTTGTGTGCATGAGCAGTGCATGGTTTTGATAGCAAATACTAAGTCACACTGTGTTTGCCTATGACGTCATTATGCATCTGTTTAAACAGTTAGTCATTTCATCGAACAGGTTGTGTGCATGAGCAATGCATCAGTGCATATCACTTTTCCTATCTTGCATTGGTTCATTCATATAGTCGGTGCATCTCTTACGCTGCTACACATAAAGTCTATACATTCTCCATGCATCTTCATTAACAAGTCTATACATCAGAAAGTCCTACAGCCAGCAAGTCCATACAGCCAGCAAGTCTATACATCAGCAAGTCTATACAGCCAGCAAGTCTATACATCAGAAAGTCTATACAGCCAGCAAGTATATACAGCCAGCAAGTCTATACATCAGCAACTCTGTACGTTGGCTGCTAGCACAAACTCCAAGTCTGTACGTTGGCTGCTAGCACAAACTCAAAGTATGTACGTTGGCTGCTAGCACAAACTCAAAGTCTATACGTTGTCTGGTTGAAGTCTGTATAATGTATAGTTGCTCCAACACAGTTGCTCCAACACAAAGTCTGTGCATAGTCAGTGCATTCGGTTGCTTCATGGCAAAGTGAAAGCCATATGATCGCGTTCAAGCCTTGATGCAAATCTCTTCCACAAGCTTCATTCAAATAGCCAAGGTCACTGCACAAGATGAGAGTCCAAAGACAAAGATTCAGTTGGTACTTTCTAGACCAACAAGGATAAAGTTACAGACATGAACAGGCTGCTAATCGACACAAGCGACGGAACTGAAGCGGCTAACGGACCGACCCGGGATGGACCGGGGTCTGCCCAGCTGGCGGTCGACCGCCAGCACAGGGGCGGTCGACCGCCCCAGCCAAGGATTGCCCGTCTGCAGTTCTTTCAGCTGCAGGTCAACCGCCAGCCAGTAGCGGTCGACCAAAAATCCCAGGGCTCACCAATCTACAGTATTTCTCAGTAGAGGTCGACCGCCAGAAGCTGTAGGTCGACCGCCAGCCTAGAGCCATCAATTGTTGACTTTTGTTTCCACTTCGAAAAGGGCCATTCAACATGGATTTGTTTAATCCAAAAGTCACCAAATCACCCATGATTTGTGGATCTGGTCTGGGGCTTGTCTATAGACCATTCAAAGTCTATAAAACCAATACAAGAGGGTTAGAAACCCTAGTTGATGTAGTTGATGAAGAGAATCAAAGAGAGCTCAAGGGAGGCCATTTCGAGGGTACTGTAGCACCTGCGTGAACAGTACTTCGGTCTGGAGTTCTTCATCCTTCCAAGGTGATTCAAGCTCAGATCTGAAGCCAAGCAACCTCCAAGCAAGCAAGAAGCATTCAAGGCTCTCAAAGGTGATCAAAGCTACATCCATACACCTGTTCATCAACTCAAGGAGATTCAAGAAAAGATCAAGCTACATCCAATATTCTTCTTCATCAACTCAAGGAGATTCAAAGGAAAGATCAAGCTACATCCTATATCTGCTCCATCAACTCAAAAGGATCAAAGGAAGATCAAATCCTCAACAGATTCAAGATCCAACAATCTCAGACAAGATCTAATTCACTCTAGCATATCTTCATATCTTGTTTGAGCATTTTCATCTTGTTTCTATCTTCATTTCATTCAATCTATTGAAACTAAAGATCGTCCCTACCGGTGGTTAGTAGGAAGGCAACCGGGAGTTCTTCGATCTGCGGTGTAGCCGTCCCTGTCGGCTTTGTGTGTAGGAAGACAGAAAGAGGGTTTTCTCTGTTCTGTGGTTTGGGGCGTGTCCCTGGTCAAGCTATGAGTCAGCAAGGAAGCCTCACCGGGTTTTGGTGAGGGGTGGACGTAGGTTGCGGGGTTGCAACCGAACCACCTTAAAAATCCCTGTGTTGTGGGTTGTTTATTGTGTGTGATTGCTCTATATCTTCTACCTCCATTCACAGGTTCGTGTGGTTCCATACTTGGTAATCTTGTTTACCCACTCAAGCACTCAGATTTGCACCTTCGGTTTTATCTACCGTTTAATTGAGCTTAGCACTTTGACTGCATCCCTTGGGCTGCCTGCTGCACCCTTGCACATAGGCGCCAAGGTGAAAGTATTGCTAAGTGTTTCCCTTGCTTAGACTCGCATGCACCTAAGTTGATCACCACTGCATTCACACACATATGAACTTTGAGTGATCAACATAGCACACACACACGTATGGTTGTTGCAAGCTATTGCATGCTCTGTGCCACTCTACTTAATTCCGCTGTGCATTGTGTCTAAGTGATTCATTCACTTTATAGGAGTGGTTCATGCTTCCGATAGCTAAGAGTTTTAAATAGGCCAAAGCTTTTGATAGGATCTATTCAACCCCCCCTTCTAGATCCATTTACACCTCGCGGGACCCAACATGAGGAAGGCACTCTTCACGTCCATTTGAAATAGCTTGATGTTCCTGTGACAAGCATAAGCAAGTAAGATTCTAACGGCTTCTAATCTAGCCACAGGAGCGAAAGATTCATCAAAATCAATACTGAATTCTTGAGAGTAGCCGTTGACTACTAACCTTGCCTTATTCCTCACAACCACCCCACCTTCACTAAGTTTGTTTCAGAAAACTCACTTAGTTCTAATTATGGGATGGTTATCAGGCCGGGGCACAAGGAACCACACCCGATTCCTTTGGAATTGGTGTAGTTCTTCTTGCATGACGAGAACACAAGAATTGTCATTCAAGGCATCATCTAAAGACTTAGGCTCAATGCTAGAGAGTAAAGCTAAGTTATCGTGAATTTCAACTTCCCTCATTGAAGCCCGCGTTCGAATTCCTTCATCCACACCGCCGATCACATTCTCTAACGGATGGTCCTTGTGCGTGGTCCATTGGTGTGGAAGGGTTGGACGCACTTGTTCTTCTTGTTGTTCTTCCTCCTCTTGCTCATTTTCTTTATCTTGATTAGCTGCCTCACCTTGTTTGCTCGACTCTCCATTTTCAATTTCATTCTCACCTGTAGCAATAAAATGATCATTGTCATTTGACTTTCTCATGGTGTATTCAGCAACAACAACATGTGGACTCTCCTCGACAACAAGTGTTCTAGTGTTATAAACACGGTAAGCTCTAGAAGTTAGAGAATACCCGAGGAAAATGCCTTTATCACTTTTAGCATCAAATTTTTCAAGATTATCTTTACCATTGTTTAATATGTAACAAATAGACCCAAATGGTTTAAAATGTGATATTTTGGGTTTCTTATCTTTGTATAGCTCGTAAGGAGTTTTATTAAAGATAGGTCTTACCATCGCTCGATTTGTGATGTAGCAGGCAGTGTTCACTACCTCTGCCCATAAGTACCGTGGAAGACCGTTCTCCACAAGCATGGTATGCGCCATCCCCACGAGCGTCATGTTTTTCCTCTTGACCACTCCATTCTATTGCGGGGTCCTAGGTAATGAGAATTGATGTCCGTACCCCTGCTTCATGTAAAATTCATCAAACTCATGATTTTCAAATTCTCTTCCGTGGTCACTTTGAATTTTATGGATTGAATAACCTTTTTCATTCTGAACTCTAGCACAAAAATCAATGAATTCATTGCATGCATCACTCTTGTTAGCTAGATACAAAATCCATGCATATCGTGAGAAATCATCGACAATCACGAAACCATAAAGCTTCCGACCAAGACTGCGAGTCCTGGTGGGACCAAACAAATCCAGATGCAACAATTGAAGGGGTTTTTCTGTTGAAACAATGTTTTTACATTTAAAAGAAGTTGTGGTTTGTTTTTCTTTATTACATGCTTCACAAATTTTTGATGTTTCAAAATTTAAACTAGGAAGACCTCTAACTAAACCATGACGATTCAGCTTCCTAATGACATTAAGACTGGCATGCCCCAGACAGTGATGCCACAACCAGACATCTTCATCTTTGTTAGCAACTAAACATAATTTTTCAGAAGAAATTTCATCAAAGTCAACCTAATAAGTATTGTTACTCCTCCCTCCTATGAATTTGATTTCATGTGAGTTAGCATCGACAATGGTGCAGTGAGAAGACTCAAAAATAACCTTGTGACCTTTGTCACAGAGTTGACTAATACTAAACAAGTTATGGCGAAGACCTCTAACAAGTGAAACATCTTCAATACAATGGTTGAGATCCTTACCAATTCTCCTAATTCCGATTATCTTACCTCTGTCCTGTCCACCAAAAATTACCATACCGCCATTGTTCTCTGCAAGGTCTACAAAAAGTTGTTTATTTCCTGTCATGTGCTTGGAGCATCCACTGTCCAGGTACCATTTATTCTTTGCCGCCTTCATGCAGACCTGCACCAATAAGCAACCATGCTCATTTTGATTTGGGTACCCAAGCAAGCTTGGGTCCCTTCATGTTAGCATTTCCAAAAGACTCACCGTACTTGGAGAAAAATATATCATCATCATATTGCATTAACTGGCATATATACATGTCATGCCCTATCTTCCCACAATAAAAACAAGTGGGTCTTTTCCTACCAAAATTTCTTCTGTTATTTACATTCCTAAAGATGGAGGGGAAATGAGAATTAACAGTTTGTGTATTGTTGTGTGTGTGTGAACATTCTGCATGATGTGATGAACTCTTAACAGCATAATGAGAATGATTTTTGTTGCCATGATTAGTATTTAAACTCTTCATAATTTATTTTTCTTTTCCTTTCAACATCTTCTCAATTTCAATGATAAGACTTCCATTTTGACTGTTCAATTCTTCTTTGATTTTCTCACATTCAATTAGTTTACCATTCAATTCTTCCAGCTCCTTTTTCAACAAGTCATGCTTTTCTTGGATTTCATCTTTGATTTTAAAAGCATTTTTCTTCTCTACTTCTAATCATGTAATTTCATCTTCAAATAAGACCAACTTTGATTCCAAAGTGTCATTGGCATTTTTGAAGTTTTTAACATGCATTTCAAGCAGACTACATTTCTCACATGAATTAGATGAATGCAAGATTTCATGGATCTTCTTCTTCAAGATTTTATTCTCATTTTTCATTCTTTTATATTTTTCATCCAATTCCTCATATGCAAGTTCCCATTGTTCATTTGTGATAAGCTCTGAGTCAGAGATTACCTGTCCTTGATCGCTCCTGGCCATGAGACACATGTTCTCTACCAGCTCTTCAATATCTTCTTCTTCATCGGACGTAGGCTCATCCTCGTCCTCGTCACTCCACGTAGCTTTCATCACCTTGGGCTTTTTGCCCTTCACCATCTTTCCTTTCTTCTTTTGCAGCTCGGGGCATTCACCTCGCATGTGCTCCATCTTCTTACACTCGTAGCACATCACTTCAGCCACTTTTGATGGTTCATTTCTTTACTTCGGCTGCCTCTTTCCTTTCTTGAATTTTTCGCCAAATCGTCTCCTTTGGCGCAAAAACTATCTTACTCTTCTTGTTAACATGGCAACTTCTTCATCGTCAGTAGTTCCCAACGACTCTTCTTGACTTGAGACACTTTCCGGGTATGCTTTCAAAGCGATTGGCTTTTTCTTCTTCGTGTCCTCTTCCGTTCTCCTTATATTAATCTCATAGGCCATCAATGACCCTATGAGTGCATCCACGGTGAGGGTAGACAGATCCTTCGAATCCTCTATCACAGTTGCCTTGGTGTGCCAGCTTGGTGATAGGGACCTCAGCACTTTCCTTACCAATTCCGTATCTTTGAACTCTCTTCCGAGTGACTTCAACCCCTTTGTGATCTCCATGAGAGGTGCGAACATCTCGGAGATACTTTCTTCCTATTTCATATGAAACAGCTCGTAATGTCAGATCAACATGTTTGCCTTTGTCTCCTTTACCTCTGTGGTACCTTCATAAATCAGCTTGAGCTTATCCCACATTTCTTTAACGCTGCTGCACATGGAGACACGAGCATATTCATTAGGGTGAATAGTGCACTGAATAATATTTAAAGCATTAAAGTTCACAGTGGCTTTCTTGATACTATCATCATCCCACATATCCTCATCACGGTGTAAAACATACGGACCATTCTTAATGACTGTCCATATATCATGACTTTGTGCACGAAGAAAGACAGTCATCCTATTCTTCCAATAGGGGTAATTGCTACCATCAAAGAAAGGTGGCATGTGAATAGAATGCCCTTCGGGCATTGACCCATTGTTATGAGTGTTAGCCATTCCTAACAGATCTCTCTAAACCGCTAGGTTTCTAGATGAAAACAGAGCCGAGGCTCTGATACCAATTGTTGGCCCAATTAGGAGGCAATTGAGAGGGGGGTGAATTGATTGCCCACCATTTCGAACAATTTTTGACTTAATTAAAATGATGGTAGAAAAACACAATTGCTCTTTCAATAAACTACAGAGATGTGAATATAAAATGATGAATCTCACTAAATCACGCTTGATTAAAGTATTTAAATATTCAGCAAGCAAGCACTCACAGCTTCACAACGCAAGACAATGATCACTCGGATGAACATAATTGTGCGAACAGTTGGTAAACACTCGGCTCATCGAATCACACTCGTATATGAACGGGTGATATAAACAAGCAACCACATAGAGAAAACCATGGCACAAGTAGTTTTTAGGTGGTTCGGACTCACCCAAGTGACGTCCTACATCCACCCCTCTCAACCCGAGAGGATTTCACTATAAACACTGCACGACAGCAGCAAACCACCATACACACGGGCACGACGGCCCACACACGTGCGTTCTCGCACGACAACGAGAAACCGCACACACACGGAGCAAGCTCCAAAATATTTTAAGACAAACAAAGATGGAAAATACAAAGCCCAGTTTAAGAATGAAAATATAAGCTAAAAATATAATAACCAACATGATCTTCTCCATACATCCTCAACCAAACACAGAGATTAGGGAAGGGAGCACTAGAATGATAGAACCGAGAGATGGAAGAAGCCGGTGTTGAAGATTAGTGTGCCCGAGGTAGTGGACG
Organism: Amorphophallus konjac; assembly: GCA_022559845.1. Taxonomy (NCBI): domain Eukaryota; kingdom Viridiplantae; phylum Streptophyta; class Magnoliopsida; order Alismatales; family Araceae; genus Amorphophallus; species Amorphophallus konjac. The sequence goes on from CM040120.1 coordinate 226,505,128, forward strand.
AAGAGGATGCCGAATGCGACCTCCAGATCTTGGCTCGGGCTCTTGAGGGAACGAACTTGGCGTTGCCTTCCTTCTCCTCCAAAGGTGTGTGACTCCTTCTTCTCCTGCAAGAAAGGGTAAATGCGTTAAGAGCTCTCCAAGATACTTCTCACGATCAGACAAGGCGGCCATATATATCCAAGAGAAAACAAGGCATTAAAACATAAAAGCCCTTGCCAAAGCCTTTACAAACCACATACAAACATCCATGAAAACCCTAAGGGTAAAGTGGTAAAGAACCATGGCCATCGGACCTAAAGATAGTGGGTTCGAATTCAGATTCGAAAAACCCGATCGGAACGCTCTGAACAAGTGTCGACTCACAGAGTCGACTCTTGCTTCACGAGTGTTCTGCCAGAACATAAAAAATCAACACACAGGAAACAAGTGTCGACTCTTTGAGTCGACACTTTTTCCCAACTGTTCTGACCTGTGAACAAAATAACATTCGTGGTGAAAAGTGTCGACTATTGGGGTTGACACTTTTTCACGAAGGTTCTATTTTCACAGTATTAGATGAACTCACCTGAAAGTGTCGAATCAAGAGGTCGACACCTTTTCCCAAGGCTTCTGACTTTGCTAATTAACAGAACCCTGGTGAAAGTGTCGACTCTAGGAGTCGACACTTTCTGCCAGCGTTAACAAACTTAACGCAAAGTAGAGAAGTGAAAGCAAAGTGTCGACTTCTAGAGTCGACACTTTTCCTGACATGATTAAAAACGAGATTGAATCAATTGAAACTCCACAATTCAAGAAACGTGGATCAAGATCAATCATATATGCACAGATAGGTTATACAAAACCTGATATCAACACTAACTAATCCATCCATATTGAAGTCCAATTAAACATATATATTCCTACCATTACCTTGAATATTTGAGAGAAAAGTTCCTCAATGAACCTGCACTTCCAAATCGCCATTCATCTCAAACTCAAGGTTACCAAATGAAATTCTCAAATCAATCCACATCAAGAGAATCACTCAATGCATCCTTTCAATCCAATGCATAAAGTCTATGCAATGTAGTAACATACCAAAATGAGGTTAATGTACACATGAGCTAGGTCAGTGCAATGAGGCACACCATTTGTGCAAAGACGGACATAGTCCGTGCAATGAAGCATTGGGTCGGTGCAATGCACAACAAGGTCTGTGCAAAGATGACCAAGTCGGTGCACTTGATGAACAGGGTCCGTGCAATGAACTTTAAAGTCTATGCAACTAAACTCATTCAACATTTGACATACTTAAGCTCCTTACAACATGACTTAAATTCATCAAACATTCATTTTATCATTCAAAGCCCACATTCATCAAATATATATCAATGCAAATCATATAATCTGAACTCATGACTTTTTTACATATGATCTTCGTCAAAACAGTCGGGGCACAACACTGATCAACAGCCGGTTGTGAAGACTGAGTATTGGGTGCAGGTGCACCAGTGGAAGTGCAATTCCTGTGAAACAAACGCCCGCTCCATAGGGCAAGGTTTTGTGTCGACACGGGATCAGTTGACGGCTTGATGGGCCCGATGGGGTGGATGAGTGGCGTAGAAGAGGGTGTGGTGGAGATGTGGGAGTAGCAGGGATGATGGTGGAGGTAATGGGTTGTGGGGGAAGGATGACAGGCGGAGGGTTAGGTGCGGGCACGGTGATGATGGGCGCAGGTACTGATGGAGGGGTAAAGGTAAGTGGTGGCATGGAGAGCGGTGTGGGCGGAGGCATAGTGAGCGAGGGGTTGGGCGGAGGCGTGGTGATGATGGTGGGGGTGACGAGCAATGGATGAGGTGGAAGTGCGAGTGCGGATGCTGGTAGCGGAGTGGAGGTAAGTGGAGTAACGGTGGTAGTTGATGGAAGGATGAATGGAAGGGTTTGATGGTTGGGTGTAAGGATGGTGGGAGTATAAGATGAAGCAGGGTGGCGGTGATTATGGTGGAGGGCCATTATTTGCTGAGTAGAACCGTCATCATCATATGAACACCTGGCGTCAGGAGCCAGGGGCTGAACTAAATTAACCTGAGCCGGTGCCAGCGGCTGAGGCTGCGGAGTGGGAGGATGATTTGGCATGGGATTTTGATGGATCCCCAAGTCTTGGACCGACTATGGTTGCTGTTGTGGCTGCTGCTACGGTGATGGTGCTTGTTGCTGCTGCACTTGCTGCCTCTGCGGTTGCCTTCTCTTCTCTTTTATTTCAATGATGGCCTTATGCATCTCAGCCCAGTCTATACGCTGTCCTTCATGCAGGTCGTATACCAAATCTCTGAACTGAAAACAACTCTCAATAGTATGGCCAGGCTACCTATGGAACATGCAATACTTCGTCTGATCGACGGTCGGGTTCCAATTGGGCCGTTCCGGAGGAAGTTGAATGGCATAAATGGACATGAGAGCTGAGAAAATGACCATGAGGGACTCGGGTAAAGGAGGGTATTGGGCTCTCTTCGGACCCGGGTGCTTCTTATTGTTGGTGTAGCCGTTAGGTGGAGGGACATTATGGTATTGCGAAGGTTGTTGAGGTTGTTGTGGAGCAGCGAAGGTAGGGTGAGGGTTTTGTGGAGCGGAGAAAGTGGGTTGGGTGTTTTGTGGCGTAGAGAATTGGGAATTGTGGGGTTTTTTTGGAAAGCGGAATGGTGCAGATTGGTAGGGGAATGCAACGGCTTGCACTTGTTCACTTGTCTGGACCCCCTCAATGACATGCCCCTGAGGCTTCTTATGATATTTGGTCTTTTGGGCTTCGAAGAGTTAATGGATTGGGGAGTCCTTGAATTGAGTATGAATAAAGCGCGTCCGGCTATATAGTTGGTGCATATTGGCTATATCATTCATAGCAAGAATGTTTCAGAATGTAGGAGTAGCATTTGAGATCAACAGCTTGACTTTCTCTTCCTCCAGAATGTGGCCTGGCACTCGGGCGGCCATCTGCCTCCACCTGTCGGCATACGTAGCAAATTCTTCATCTGGCTTCATTTTCTTGGCCACTAAATCTGTCAAAGAATATTCCGGGCCGACCTGATCTTGGAATCTCTGGATAAACTTATCTTTCACTACCTTGAAGCTCTCGGCAACTTCTAGTGGCAGACAATAGAACCATTCTAAAGCAACCCCATCCAATGAGCGGCGGAACAAATATGCCATATGGTGATCATCGTATTGAAATTGGGCCGACTCGTTCAAAAAGTGCCTCACATGGATGAAGGGATTGATGTTCCCATCATATTTATGATAAGTGGGAAGCTCAGATTGCGGTGGGAACCGGATGTTCTGGAAACTAGGCACTGGAATATCTGCTAGCGATTATGGGCCAACCAGCTTCTGAAGGAAGTCAAGTTGTTGTTGCATGGAGGCCCATTTATCAAGTAGTTCCTACTCCCTGGATGGAGCAGGGGTAGTGAAAGGAGTAGGCTCAAGACGGGGAGCTGAAGGGTAGACAGATGAAAGGGGGGCCCATAAGAGGGACATTGGGCCGAAGAATGACCCATATTTGCATGGACTTGGGTCGCCCCTTGCTGGGGGCACATGAAATCGGATGGGTCGAGAAGCACTTGTGGCACTGATGGGATGGACCCATAAGAATCTGCCTGGATAGGAGAAGGGAGGATGGTCTTCCCTTTGTCAAAAGCTTGCTCGGCCGAACTAGAGGACTGGCCCATTTCCAGACTAGAGAATCAAATGGTCCTTGGCTGGATCGGAGTAAGATCAATTGGAACGGGCTGAACAGTGGGCCCATCAACTCTTGGTTGAACAATGGAGGCATTGGACAGACCTTGTAGAATCGTTGGAGGTGGGGCATTGGACCCCTGCAAGGCGTGATAGATAGCTTGAAGTTGGGCCGGATCTAATTGGGCCATCATTTGAAAGACGTGATTGGCAGAATTGGGAGAAGAGAGGGAGGGTTGCGCGCCCTCCATGGGGACGGAGGATGGAGGAGGGACGGACCCCTCTCCGGACTGGAAAGAGATGACCCGAGACGGGTCTCCTAGAAGGCCCTGCGGAAGAGACTCCTCTTGGGAATGGGGAAGATCGAAAGAGGACATGTTTGACTCGAATAATGGATTGAAATAGAAGGTAGAAAAGGACTTGCCCCTAGGTGATGATTCTAGAGATCGGAAGCAACTCCACATGCAACGGAAGACCTTGACAAAATTCAAACAACACAAATAAGCACACAATGAGAGACTAAAACAAAGACTCCAACTTTATAAAGACAAAGATAGGGATGAAAGGCACTCAAAATCAACCAAGTTATAATGATGCACCAATTTTTATTATTTTCTCCTTTAGAACCTTAATGATTTGAATTTAGATATTCTCTCCAACAAGGTTCCTAATAGGAAGGGTGTTTGGGACTTGGTTAACTCTAAGTGTAAACTCTCTCTTACTTATGCAACCTAGACATGGTGTGGTAAAGGTACAACCGGCCCGACGTCCATGTGGGAATCCACGGCTCGCGGGGACTTACGGAGGTCCCAGATGTGATCACCTAGCCGGCCCCAAGGAATATGGAGACGAGTGGTTCAAACACCAAAGTAGGAAATGCAATTAAAGTATGAATATGAATGATCCTATGTGCACCGGAGTGCATGTAAATTCTAGCCTAAAAACTAACAACCAAATATACAAACAATGATGTAAATATGTATGACAACCAAAGAGGAGATCAGATAGCACCCAAGCATGAAAGTCACGGCAAAAACTTCAGAAATAAACTCAACCTCGGGATGCGTACATGTGACTGGAGAAATGGTCTGATATGAGACCGCCAGAGGGATAAGACGGCCTATTTCTGGGCCGCTTTTAAGCCATAAATGGCCGAACAATGGACCGCCAAGGTGACCAGAGAGCAGAAAATAGCAAGAAATTAAATGGAAAATCTGAGGAAAACAAAAGGGCAACTGGGTTAAATCAACAGCAGCAGGTCAAACAGAAGCTCAACACGATTGGCACTAGATGTCCCACCGTGATCACCAAAAAATGGGTTGTTGATAGTTTTTTTTTGTGATGTGATGCGATGATGTGTGTGGATATGAATATAGTGGTATGAGAGATATATGTGTGAAGATGTGTGAACATGTAATAACCTAACTCAAACAATCACCAAAATCAGGAGCATGAGCATGAGCATGTCATCAATGTTCATGAGAAAGAAAAATAAAAACACACGCCGGGGTGTGGAGCAAAGGAATATAACAAAAACACACACCATATGTGTAGAGCAAATAAAGTAAAGAGAATAGCAAGCAAGATGATAACAATGATGAACAATACCCAATTAAGGAAGTGTGATCGCCACCAAGGTAATTAAAATAGCAAAGCTATGATAAATACCTTGGAAAGAAAAGGATGAAACACCCGCCCACGGGAGATGAAAACCAAATATTTCTGAGCACAAACGGTCTAATATACGACTGCGAAGGAACAATAGACGGCCTTACGATAAGCCGCCAGCGCCTCGCAAACGGTCCAATGTAGAGCCGCGAGAGCACACAAAACAGCAACTTGGGACTTGAATCTGCACTTCTCCTGGCCGGCCAGAAGAGCTGGGCCTCGTGCTAGGAACCCTGCAGACCTACAAAAGAGTGTAGAAGCACAGAAAATAACCCAGATTAGCCCTATGACAAGTGTAGCAACTATAATGCAATTAAACTAAAGTGCATGCAAAAGGAAGGGTGAATACCTGGGAGGTTTGGTTTTTTAACCCCTGTGGGGCGTGGAAAAGATGGGAAGATGTTTAAAAATGATGCAAAAATGATAGAACCTGAAAGAAGAAGATGAGAATATGCTTGTGAATGCTATGAAGAAGGAGAAGAAACTAAGGAAGAAAACAACACGATTAAACCCTTGGAACTTAATACTCCCTGGACTTTGAAGGCTAATGGACGTAGACAGCACTTCTCCTTGATGGGTACTTGCTCCAGAATGTGGAAGCACCTCAACGTAAACTCTAGAATTCTCCTCCTAACCCACGAACTTAAGGGTTCTATTTATAGACCCTCAAACTCTTGGTTCGAGTTGGAGAGCTTTCAGCGAAAAAGTAGGGCAGAACTTAGCAAACTCTTGAAGATAACACTCCCAAGAGTCCATAGAAACAAACCAGAGGTTCTGGGAGTCTCTATTGAGAGAGAAATCATCGAATCAAAACTCTAATTTGGCCACGACGTAGCAGAGAAAAAATAGTTCTAGTACGACTCTCTGTCTGCACAAACGGTCTTTGGATAAACCGCCACTTGGAACAAACTGTCTAATGATAGACTGCCACCCGCAAATGTTCACCAAAAGATAAGACCAACAGGTGAAAAGCTCGTGAACAAGACTCTGGAGCCAAGAAATGGTCTAAGGTAAAACCACCACAATGCCTCTAACAGTCATACGACAGACCACCATAGCTCAACGGATAAGAAAGGATAAGGCTAAGAGAAAGACGTTGGCTCTGGACTCTGGCGTCAGCAAACGGTTTCTAGATCGACCGCCAAACGTCATCAAACGGCTATTTGATAGACCGCCAGAGACAGTGGCATGGCAAAAACAAATAAAAGGCCTATTAAGCTTCAACCCACAGAAAAACAAAGAAGGAGCGAGACCCAATCAAGGAGAATGACCAATGAAATAAGCCTCAAAACTGACCAAAAATGGCCTAATAAATGACGTATAACTCGGAGCATCATAAAGATAAATAAGGAGAGGACCCAACTCATTGGTCATAAAACGGGTGTCAACACCTATCTCCACTCCACCGCTAGCGCCTACTCCCATCATCACCATGCCTCTATCAAGCCCTTCACCCGTCATATCTTTACATCATATTATCTCCGCCACTACTCCCATAACCTCCACTACGCCCTCTACCACACCATTCATCCATCCCATCGGGCCCATTAAGTCACTAATCTTGAACCTGTCTGATACCGTGCTTGCCCAAAATCTTGCCCTGCGGAGCAGTCATTTGTTCCACAGAAACTATCCTTCCACCGGTGCACCTGTACCCAATCCCTAGTCCTCGCAACAGGCTGCTGATCAGGAGGAGGCAGATCCATTGCCGGGTATGCAATATGATTTGCTACATCATCTAGATAGGGTGCCTGCTAAAATCTCTGTGCTAGAGTTGATCAAGAGGTCCACGCTTCATCAAGATGCACTTCGCAATTTTCTGCAGAGGGTTATAGTAAATGAGGACATGGCAGTGGACAGCTTACCAACAACCCTGGCTACCATCTCCAAAGGGCCGACAATTACATTTTCTGAGACTGAACTAGCACCACCGAAGGCACGACAGATGCCACTATGTATTTCCATCATCCTAAACAAGGTAAGCATAGACACGGCATTGGTAGACACATGGGCCTCTATTAATGTCTGCCTTTTCAGCACTTTAAGGGCCTGTAACCCGTCAAAAGATTTATAAGGCCAACCCCAACTACTATTGCCACATATGACAATTTCAGAAGAGCACGTCACGGGGTAGTCACCATTCAAGCAGAGCTTGGGCCTCTTACAATGCCAATTGAGCTTTATGTGCTAGACATCGACCCTATGTTCAAAGCTATCTTGGGTCGACCATGGATTGACAATCTTAATGCCGTACCATCCACTGCCTACCAGTGCCTCAAATTCCCTTTTCAAGGGAGGGTGGTCAAGGTAAAAAGCATATCCACGGTCCAATCTGTTAGAGCCGTCTCGAAAAGGATTTTGCCAACACTATGGCCCAGTAATCGGCCTGTCATTTCAGTATTAGATCTGGATTTTTCATGGGCATATACACCACGCAAGCCCACCACTGCGCCAGTAAACGTCAAAGTGAAGCCCCAGATACGAGATTCTAAGGGTTGGAACATGATATTAAAGTTGGGTTATCAGCTGGGGAGAGGTCTCGGCAAACAATTACAGTGGTGGACCAAACTAGTCCCCAAGGGTAGGAAAATGAATAGGAGGGGCCTCGGTTATCGAGAATCCTCACTCTCACTTTTGGGCGACTCGGGACCATTAACCTGGGACTACCGCCAACATTTTGTCAGGGGCCCTCTCTACCCCAGCACATTGAAAGCATCGCTAAGTCAGCCCAAGAAAGAAGATACCGCTTATACAGTTGATAGCCTGCTATTGCTACCAAAGGGGCCCATTGATGATATGATCGACTTTAGCCAGGCATTTGCAAGATTATTTCATGAAGAAGGCAGTTGCCGAAGAGACCAGGAGGTGCGGCTTGTGCATTATGAGCAGAAGAAGCCAGCTTACCGGGCGCAGGAAAGGGGGAGCTCACCCGTCATTTTCACTTGGTCTCCTTCCCGCTTGTTCTCATTCTTTCAAAAGTTGGCATCCATACCCCGCTCACCTCCTATCTTGATCAATCTATTCCTATTTGAGATTCCTACTAATTTTCTCATTGTCAGGACATGAAGTTGCTGTCCTCCGGTTGATATATCCACTCCTTTCTTCTCCTCCTCCGATCCCTTCTTCGATCTCTTCTGTCCGTCCATGTATCCCCTCAGGCTCCCTCCTCCGCCTTCTTCATCTTGCTGCATGATCTCCACTGATCTCCAAAAAAATGTCAAATTTGAAATATAGATTTCAGTGGAAGATTACGCTATCTTCTCCCCACCCTCCTCCCAGGGGCATGAGGCCCCTGTTGCCTCCCTTCCACAGATTTTCTCTCTCCTAGGTTAGACGTAGGGTCTGTCGAGTCTAGGGAAGTAGAGTCTGTTAAGTCTAGAGAAGTAGGGTCTTGTTCTAGGTCATCCAACCCATCCTTGCCTGAGCCGTGCCCACTAGAGCGACATTTGAAGTCCATTCCTGATAGGTTCTTGCAGGATCTAGCTCAGCGATGTCATGCTCTTCTTAAATGCCCGGAGTTCATAGCTACGACGATTGTAATCGAGGAAGACAAGGAGCAAGGCGGGGTGTCGAGTGACGACGGATTAGGAGTCTATGAAGTCATGGATGAAAGGACCCGGTTGATCTTGAGGACAGTGACGTCGATGACACTACCGATTTGTATGCGTAAGGCTTAAAGAGATTTGATGAGCCATCATCGGCAGTTGATGAACCTACAAAGGAAATAAATCTGGGAACTGAATAGGACACTAGGCCCATTATTATTGTAGCTAATCTCCCTCCAGAAGTTGAAGAATATTTAGTCAAGGTCCTAAGGGAGTATAGCGATTCATTTGCCTGGTCTTACGAGGACATGCCAGGTCTTGACCCCTCTTTGGTGGAACATCGACTAGTGCTTAAGCCAGGGGCAACACCCGTAAATCAAAGGCTAAGAAGATTTCACCGTCACATGGCCTTGAGGATGAAGGAAGAAGTTGACAAATTGCATAAGGCCAGGTTCATTAGAGTTGTTTTATATCCCCAATGGGTGGCGAATATAGTCCCTGTCATCAAGAAGGATGGAAAGGTGCGCATTTGTATCGATTTCAGGGATCTTAACATAGTATGTCCCAAGGATGATTTCCCGCTACCTCATATAGACTTATTGGTGGACAACACTGTCGGGTACGAAGCTCTGTCATTCATGGATGGTTATTCAAGATACAACCAAATCCGTCTCGCTCCCAAAGATCAAGAGAAAACCTCCTTCACCACGCCCTAGGGCACATATTGCTATGTGGTCATGTCGTTTGGACTGAAGAACGCTGGCGCCACCTATTAAAGGGTGATGATGGCTATATTCCACGATATGATGCATGTTTACATGGAAGCTTACGTGGATGATATCTTGGTGAAGTCAAGAACTAAAGAGGAACACCCCGCCATTCTAGCTAATGTGCTTTAGAGAGCTAGGGAGTACCAATTAAAAATGAATCCAAAGAAGTGTGTTTTCGGAGTCTCTTCAGGGAAATTGCTAGGTTTTACAGTTAGCAAACGGCGGATTCAGATTGACCCTAACAAAGCAAAGGCCGTCATGGATATGCCTCTGCCCAAGAATATCACGGAACTTCAAGGATTGATTGGACGATTGCTATTCATTAGAAGATTCATATCCCAACATTGTCAGAGGTGCCGCCCGTTTTATGAATTGCTAAAGGCGGGGGTCAAATTTGAATGGAACCAAGACTGTCAGAAGGCCTATGAGGATTTAAAAGAATATTTGTCTAATCCCCCAGTTTTACAACCTCCTGTCCTTGGGAAACCCCTGATCCTATACATTTCTATTATCGAGGACTCCCTAGGAGTTGTCTTGGCACGAGTAGATGATGAAGGCAAAGAGCGAGCATCTTTTTTTTAATCAAAAGATGATAAGGACAGCACCAGTCGAGTACACCCTCCTCCAGAGGAGGAGAGCGAACCACTCCCCCAGGCGGCCAACTATCACAAAATTTGTATTTCTAATCAATAAAGGAGTGCATGGGAGTCAGGCGGGGCATACCCCGAGCAATAATAAACATCAGAGGAAACTAGACAAACTGAACACTAGGCAGCCGGGCTTTGTCAAGGGCAAAATTTCCCCTACAGGCGCGAGGCATACCAGCAACAGAGAAAAAAATAGTATTAGTGTTAGAGGAGCAGGCATAGAAGGCTAAGCTATCAGCAAGCCGATTGCCCTCCCTATAAACATGTTTAACCGGAATGTGATGGGGCTTAAGAAGGTCAACCACCATCTGCCACCATTGGATAGTATCCCAACTGCCATAACCTTGTCAATATGCTTAACCACCATCTTGGGAATGGAGGCGGAAGTAGCAAGGTAAACCGGGATAGAATTGAGCACCGAGTTAATGAGAATCACTCTACCAGCCTGCAAGTGGAATCTTGATTTCCAGGAATGCATCTTGGCATGCAGTTTATCAACCAGGTCTTTATAGTCGGAGACACAGGTACGACCCTACAGCAGCGGGACGCCCAGGTAGGCCATGGCACCAACCTGCTTCTGGAACCCCGTGGTATCCTTAATTAAGTTAGACAGCCATGGAGAAAACCTCTCTAGGTTATATAACCTGACAGAGGCCAAGTATACTACCATGGAGAAAACCTGTGCCGCCTTGATTTGGGTAGCTCAGAAGCTGAAACACTACTTTCTAGCCCACCCGGTTAGGTTGATCTCTAGAATGGACCCAATCCGCTATCTCTTAGAAAAGCCTATCCTTTCTAGTAGGTTAGCTCACTGGCAGAGCTTCCTCTCTCAATTCGACATCACATTCGTCATCCAGAAGGCAATCAAAGGATATGCCATCGCTGAGCATCTCGCCCATCTTCCTATCCCCTGCACAGACTCTATTCAGGATGATTTCCTAGATGAGAATCTCTCCATTCTTACTCATCATCCCTTTTGGTCTCTACACTTTGATGGTGCGCTTAATTCCCAAGGCCGAGGGATAGGTGTCGTTCTCCTCACTCCAGAAGGGGTGACGATTCCTTTCGCTTATCAGCTTCGTTTTCCTTCTACCAACAACATTGCCGAGTATGAAGCTCTCCTGGCTGGATTGAAGCACACCTACCTCTTGGGCACGCGTTATATGAACATCATAGGAGACTCTCAGCTCGTTCTGCGGAAAGTTCTATCCACTTACCGCACCCGTGACCTGAAGCTCAAGCCATATCAGGATTTGGTCACTCTCTTGGCTAGGCAATTCCGCAAGTTGATCTACATTCATACTCCTCGATCTCAGAATATCCTCGCTGATGCACTGGCATCACTCGCTTCCTCTTTATCTTTCCCTCTCAGTCGGAGCACTGAGACCGTCGTCGTTCAGAGATTGGACGCACCTTCTCTTCAGGATCCTTGGTTCGACAACCTTAGGAAAACTGTAGAGGCTAGGGCTGAGAAGGAAGATTTGAAGGAAGTATCTTTAACAAAGTTAGAAGAGATTTTGGAGGAAGAAGAGTTGCCATGGTACCATGAAATCGAGCTGTACTGCAGAGATGGATCGTTCCCAGAAGGGGCAAATACTGAGCAACATAAGGTTATTAGAAGAGCCACCTCGAAGTACACTATCATTGCCGGAGAATTGTACATGCATGCTCTAAATGGAATGCTCATAAGATGTCTAGATGATGATGAAGCTTGGAAGGTGGCCGAGGCAGCCCATTCAAGTGAGTGTGGAGGTCATGTCAATGGCCAAGCTCTAGCAAAGAAGATCCTTAGGCAGGGTTACTATTGGCCCACTATAGAGGAGGATTGCTCCCTCTATGTCCAGAGGCGTCTTAAATGCCAACGCCACGCTGATACAATCCATGCTCCTGCTTCATCTCTTCATCCTCTCTCTCCTCCTTGGCCATTCTCCATGTGGGCCTTCGACATTATCAGCCCGCTCGGTGATCCCAATTCTCAGACTAAACAAAAATCCTTCATCCTCACAGCCACTGAGTACTTCACCAAGTTGGCCGAAGCAGAAGCGTACGCGGAGATCAAAACTACCACGGTGTGTTGCTTCATCTTAAGGAATATCATCTCGCGGTTTGGAGTGCCAAGCAGTATCGTCACCGACAATGAACCCCAGTTCATCTCTCAAGAGTTTCAGGACCTTTGTAAGAAGTTCAATATTGCATTACATCATTCATCTCCATATTATCCTCAAGGTAACGGCCAAGCCGAAGCCACTAATAAAACCATTCTTAAAATCATAAAGAAAATGTGTGAATCTCACAAATTTTATGATTAGCCTAAACGATTAGTGGAAGCTCTATGGGCTTACCACACCTCCATCCGTACTCCTACGGGGCAAAGCCCCTATGCTCTTACTTACGGGATGGAGGCAGTGCTCCCATATGAGATCTTGATCCATTCTTTAAGAGTACAGCTCGATAAGGAACTTAATCTCGATGAACGTCGAGAGGCGTTGCTCGTCTAGTTGGAACTCTTGGATGAGAAGAGGCTAAATATGGCCGATCACGTGTCTATTTATCAAAAGAGAGTTTCGCGTTATTTTCAGAAGATGGTAATTGAGCGCAAATTTCAAATAGGTGATATGGTTTTGAAATACAAATTCATTTGGTCCGGAGGTCCAAGGTCTATATTGCAACCTAACTGGGAAGGGTCGTTCATCGTTATAGAGGCTTATCTAGGGAACGGATATTGGCTAGTCAACGCAGAAGGTGAGGAGCTGTCCAACGCTTGGAATGGGTTGTATCTTAAGCATTTTTTCCCTTAGAGTCTGGCTAATGAACGTGGTGCGGACACCAGAGCACACGAGCGGCACGAGTCGGCGAGCCACCGGTACCGTACGCAGAGCACCACCCGAGCTATAGCAGCTTCCATCTGGCTCGGAGACAGCTTGGAGACTTCCCCGTGAGTCTCGATATTTATAGTTTATTAGGACTTTATTTTTGTGTATTGTGTATTTTATTCGGATTGTAATTTGGATTGTAACAGGGGTTTATGTGTAATTTGGGACCACCTGGGTCCCGCGGCCCCCCTATTCCTTTCCCATTGATCCACCTCATCCCTAGCGCCCATGTGGGGTCAGTCAAACTTCCAATGGTGGGCTTCTAGAAGGGTGGGCCAAGTGGGGGACAAAGGAGAATAAAATTCAAAAATGGGAACCAAGAAGTCAAGGGGGCGCCCCCCATTTAGTATATTATATTTAGATTTGAGTTTTTATTTTATTTGATTCCAAATCACATGGGAGAAATAGTTTGTGGACTCCCTCTTTTACCCTCCCAACCCTAGATCTAGGGTCAATTAGTGTCTTTTGTCATTTCACATAAATGCCTTATTTTTTTATTTGATTGGAATTAATACATATGAAAATCAGAAATTTTGTGGAGCTCCAGCTTGGTGTGCCCCTCTCCCTCTCTCCTCTCTTCTTCTTGCAGCTGGAACGGCTGTATTCCGAGGTGGGAAGCCTCATCTATCAGGTGTGAAGTTCATCGTTGCCGCCACCGCCGCCATCGAGCCGCCGTTGCACCGCCACCACCTCCGTCTGTATTCTGTCAATCGGGTGACAACAGGTCCTTCCACAAATTTCTGCTCCTAGCCACGAGATCTTCTTGAGCTCAAACTTTCAGGGTATGTTCCAGAGGTTCCCTCCACATTCCAAAAAATTTTGTTTGGCCTTTAGATTCCAATTTCTATTTTTCCATTTTCGTCCATCTTTTCCTTCCAGATCTGCTAGGTTTCTATCTACTGTGACAGCAACCCTGATCTTCCCATCTTTGACCCACATTTTGATTTTTTCTACAATCTCAAAAATTACTGTAGGTTCTACCCACCATCCCCTCCACCCAAGAATTTTCGTGGAATTTTAAAAGGCCTCCACCTATTTTATAAAAATCATTTTCAGATTCCCTTCAGTTCTGTCTGCTTCTGTCCAGATCCGACCACCCGCCAGTATATAATAGCTTTCCCCATCCAAATCTCCACCAAATCAATCATAAGAATTATTTCCATTTTTCTATCTCTCCCCTCTACAATCTTCATGAAGAGCTCGAGATCTGATTTGGAGGTTTGCACTGCGGTCAAAGCCAACTCTCAGGAAACTCAGTTTCTGCCCAGTCAGATCTGAAACTGAGAGCAGGCCGGTTCTAAAATCGTCCATCAGAAGCACAGCTTCGGTGAATTTTCTGAATCCCACAGGGTCAAAAGACTTTGAGAGAGCTTTCCAACAATACCTCTTGTGCATCGATCCGGCATCGGGAGTGATCGCAGCAGCCAATCTCGCCGGATTGCGCGCCTGAAAACAGAAGCAACTAGTCCGTGGGCAGCAACTCCAAAGCTTGGAGATCGGAGCCGATCGGCCTCCGACCGGCGTTCCCGCCGGATCGCCATCCAGGGAGGCGTGCATCCAGGGGTCTCCATCACAGCGGGACCCACCCCATTAGACCCGGTGGATAGAGCGGTCCGTGGGTCCCACGAACCCGTAGATCGTGCCATCCGGACAGCACGAAAACGCGGATTCGGCACTGACGGAGCAACATCAAGATGCTACCCGTCAACCCAATTCGCATGACTCCCGGGCCCCACATGTGACCTTTTACCTCCCTGCGTGGAGTGGGTCAAATTGTTGTATCACAGTAAACCTTTGTTAATCGGGAGTCCAGTGTTGGCCGGGGTTGTCTTCCCCACACCGGGTGCGTGGAGGTACGATCGTAACTTCTTCGCATTACCTTGCTTAGCTAGTATATGGTCGTATGCCGCTGTGAGAGTGTAGGATTCTAGCCCGTGAGTCCATGTCACCGCTGTGAGTAAGAGAGTGACCCGTCCCGTGACTCGATCCGAGCACGGAAGTGAGTCGGACTACCCTTAACTCTGTCGGTTCCTCAACCGTGCACGATCCGCATTTCCCTCGCTTGGGACGACGAGTGAGCTTGTGTTTCTGTTAGCAACGTATAGCCCATAGGAGCTCTTAGTGTCGGGCCTAGTGTCTCTCATGCTCATATGTTGCTGGTCGTGTATGCATTTAGAGTCCGAGGTCCATATCACTTAGAGTCGGTCCCCGTGTTCATCCCACATCAGTTTGGTATCAGAGCGAGTCGAGTCTAGGGTAGTCGTTGCATAAGTCTTGCACGGTCTAGGTCGAGTCTAGGATCATCATTATTTTCAAAACAAAAAAAAGTGTTTTAAAATTCCATTTCATTTCGATAATTCGGTATATTAAAAGGTGTTGTCCGAACGTTAGGCTACGCCTATCGGGAAGGCCGCACACTTGCGGGAGTGATCTTCGGATCGATTAACTCCGCCACGTACCGGATATTGGCTTAGGTCTAGGTGGATTAGTCGGTGTTTGCATCAGGTTGTGTATCCTAGTTCGTGTGTCTTTGCATGCCCACCCATCGAGGTACCCAATACTCGCCACCACCACCTATGGCGGATTCCCGAGCCCGTAGCTCCGATGAGTCCTCGACGGCCGAGATGTTCCAAGCCATTATGGATCATCTTGACACGCGTATGGATGGCCTTAGCACGCGTCTATATGGCGTAGGAACGCATCTAGAAGGAAGGATGAATGCCCTCGAGGATCGGGCCAAAACTTCGGACCAGTCCATCCAGGGTCTTGTAGGGAGGATTGCCGTCCTCGAGAGGGCCCCAGCGGCGGCGCAACCCGCGCCGACCAATGGTCAATAGGAGCCGGCTCAGCAACCTACTGCACCAAGAGCTCAGGCAGTAGATGTTGGGAGGCAATAGGTGCAGGAGGTGGCTGACTATGCATCTAATAATGAGAAAGGGGGAAATGGTCGTCGTAACCAACGACAGAATCGTGATGACGATGTTGATGATCACGTTCTTCGGAGCATGCGTGCGGACCCTCCCCTTTTTAGCGAGTCTTTGGACCCGAAGGTATATTTAGATTGGGAGGCCGGCATGGACCGATACTTCGAGTGGTTTGAGATGACGGACCACCGGAGAGTTCGATACGCGAAGATGAAGCTGCATGGGCAGGCCCAAACTTATTGGACCAATGTGGAGAGCCTACTAAATCAGCAACGTCAACCCCTGATCGGTACTTGGGATGACATGAAAATGAAATTAAGGATAAGTACCTTCCTGCCTCATATCGCCAACGTCTCATAGACAAATAGCAAAGTCTCTCCCAAGGGAACCGATCCGTGACCAAGTACACCGCCGAGTTTGATGAGTATTATTTGCGGTGTGGAGTTACGGAAGAGACCACCATGATCATATCATGCTTTCAGAGAGGTATGCGGCCAAACTATCAATACGAACTTTTTTGCTGCAATGCGACCACTTTGGAACAAGCGTATCAGGTTGCTCTCGAATTGGAGCAATTCGAGGCCGAGTTCGAGTCTCCCCATCGGTTGGGCTCCTTTCCCCTTCGTAGTGTCGAGCCCCGTGGCTCTTCTAGCACGTATCTGAGGGCCCCCATGGCCCGACCTCAGGAGCCCACTCGTCTTGACCCTTTCGCTCCTAGGCCTCGCCCTCCACACCCGAGGGACCTTTCTCATCCCCAACATCTTACAGCACCCACAGCCCGTCCACTGGCACCCGCACCTCCGGCCCGTCCTTTGTTGCCTTCACCTCCTATCCGTCGAGAGGATAAAGGGAAAGGACCCATGATTGGGGAGCCTAGTGGATCACGGCAGTAGTGTTATCGCTGCAATGGGTTTGGCCATTTTGTCAACCAGTGTCCCACCTGCCAGTCTCTTGTCATTGGGGACACACAGGCTGAGGATACCACCCCTACGGACCTCAAGTTAGTCAGCTATGAAGCAGATCCAGAGCTAGCTGACGAGTACTATGAGGCCGAAGGTAATGGCCAGGATGCCCAACATTCAGATGATACCCACTTGGGGGTCGTCTGGTCTATTCTCACCCAGCCATAGGCCAGTGATGACTGGCGACGGACCACTATCTTTCAAACATTCTGTCGGCTGGGCAAGCAAGTTTGTAAGGTGATTATCGATAGTGGGAGTTGCATCAATGCAATCTCCACGGGCAATATCTCCAGTCTTGGTCTTACACCCGTGGATCATCCTTGCCCCTATCAAGTATCATGGGTGGATTCCACCTCCATTCCGATCAGGCTGCGGTGTCTGGTCCCACTGCAGTTCCGTGCCTACGGTGACGACATCTGGTGTGATGTCCTCCCCATGGAGGTGGGCAGTATTATTCTTGGTAGGCCGTGGTTATTTGATCGGGACGCCACCCTCCATGGCCGGTCGAACACCTGTACCTTCGACCATGCTGGCCAACGGATTACTCTCCACCCCCAACAGCCCAAGAGCCTATCAGTTAGCGGTCCTACTGGCCCTAGTACTTCGGAGCCTTCCATCCCCGGGCCCAGTACCCCATCCCCAGCTCGGGCTATGACCGTTACATCTGGCCCAGGCGAGCCCTCGACTAGGAGGTTGATGATGATTAGCTCCCGGGAAATGGAGCGGGAGGCTAGTAGGGGCTGCCCTGTGTTTGCTATTACGGTCCAAGAGGTGGAGCTGAAGTCTGAGGGTGAACTCCCACCCGATGTCATTCCTATTCTGTAGGAGTTCACTGATATTTTTCCCGAGGAGCTTTCCGAGGGACTCCCACCCATGCGGGATATTCAGCATGCTATCGACCTGATTCCGGGCTCCTCATTACCCAATCTTCCCCATTATCGCATGAGTCCCACGGAACATGCCGAGCTAAAATGCCAGGTCGATAAGTTGATGCAGAGAGGGTCTATTCGGGACAGCATGAGTCCATGTGCTATTCCAGCATTACTTGCCCCGAAGAAGGATGGCACGTGGAGAATGTGCATTGATAGCCGTGCCATCAACAAAATCACCGTGAAGTACATGTTCTCTATTCCCCTCCTGGATGACATGCTAGACATGATGGCTGGTGCCACTATCTTCTTGAAGATTGATCTTAAGAGTGGCTACCATCAGGTGAGGATTAGGCCAGGTGATGAGTGGAAGACCGCATTCAAGACCAAGGATGGTCTATATGAGTGGTTGGTTATGCCCTTTGGGTTGACCAATGCTCCTAGCACCTTCATGCGACTCATGACTCAGGTCCTTCGACGTTTCATTGGAGTCTTTGTGGTCATGTACTTTGATGATATTCTTATCTATAGTCGCACCATGGGGGACCACTTAGACCACCTTCGGTAGGTCTGTCTACTTCTTAGGCGAGAGAAGCTATATGCGAACCCACAGAAGTGTGCCTTCATGACACCTTAGCTTACCTTCTTGGGTTTTATTGTGTCTAGTATCGGGGTCTCCGCTGATCCGGAGAAGATCCGGGCCATTGTTGAGTGGCCGGAACCCCGCACGATCCATGATGTCCGCAGCTTCCATGGCCTCGCGACGTTCTATCGTCGTTTTATCTGCGGATTTAGCTCCGTCACTGCCCCGATCACGGATTGTATTCGGAAGGGCACATTTGTATGGACGAAGGCCGCAGCTGCTGCCTTCAAGGACATCAAGGAGCGCATGACCCAGACACCTATCCTTCGATTGCCAGATTTCTTGAAGGTGTTTGAGGTCTCTTGTGATGCGTTGGGTGTGGGAATTGGAGGAGTCTTGAGTCAAGAGACCAACCCGGTCGCATATTTCAGCGAGAAGCTAAATGACGCGAAACTGCGATACTCCACTTATGATAGGGAATTCTATTCAGTTGTTCAGGCTCTTAGGCATTGGTGGCACTATCTATTACATCAGGAGTTTGTCTTATACTCCGATCATGAGGCTTTGAGGTACCTCCATTCCCAAAAGAAGCTTAATGTGCGTCACAGCAGTTGGGTTGAGTATCTCCAGTAGTTCACATTTATGCTGAAACATAAGGCTAGAGTGGAGAATGAGGTGGCCGGTGCCTTGAGTCGACGAGCGTGTTTGCCTACCACCATGAGTGCCGAGGTCATAGGGTTAGAGAAGATGCGAGAGGCATATGTTGACTATCTTGACTTCGGTCATATTTATACCACTCTCCAGGCCGGACCCTCGAGGGATCATGATAATTATGTGCTTCAAGAGGGTTACCTCTTTCGAGGAGGCAGACTTTGTGTTCCCCGAACTTCGGTTCGAGACTTCTTAGTCTGGGAGCTACATGCGGGAGGTCTATCCAGCCACTTTGGTCGGAACAAGACTATCGAGGCTGTTGAGCATAGATTTTATTGGCCGAGCTTGAAGCGTGATGTTGCTCATATTGTGGCTCAGTGCCGTACATGTGCTACGGCCAAAATGAAGAAGCAAAGCTCGGGCCTTTATGCACCTCTTCTCATGCCTGATGCCCTGTGGCAGGATATTAGCATGGATTTTATCTTGGGATTGCCACGTACCTCCAGGAAGCATGATTCGGTCTATGTGGTTGTTGACCGATTCTCGAAGATGGCCCTTTTTATTCCCTGCTCGAAAACTTTGGATGCTTCGAGGGTAGCCCGCCTATGCCTTACTCATGTGGTGTGCAAGTTTGGGTTGCCTCGTAACATAGTGTCTGACCGTGATGTTAGATTCACCAGTTATTTCTGGAAGACACTATGGCATATGTTGGGTACTCACCTCAAGTTTTCCACTGCATATCATCCCAGACATATGGTTAGACCGAGGTGGTCAATAGGAGTCTGGGTGACCTTTTGAGGTGTCTTATCAGGGACCGTGTAGGGGATTGGGATCTCATACTACCACTGGCTGAATTTGCATATAATGATTCAGTTAATAGGTCTACCGGCATGAGTCCATTCGAGATTGCCATAGGTCGTAGGCCTAGGAAGCCAGTGGATCTTGTTCCCATGCCCATCCATGCACGAGTGTCGGAGTCTGCCGAGTCGTTTGCTAGGCATGTTAGGAGTTTGCATGACGACATCCGTTGTCACATTGAGGCCAACAATGCACGGTACAAAGAGCTAGCCGATGCCCACCGACACCACCGAGAGTTCCAGGAGGGTAAATATGTCATGATTAGGGTAAGACCTGAATGGTTTCCCTCTGGAACCGTAAAGAAATTGCAGGCTCGCGGAGCCGGTCCATTTAGAGTATTGAAACGCGTCGGATCCAATGCGTATGTTATGGACCTGCCCGAGGAATATGATATAAGCTCAACTTTCAATGTATCGCATCTAGTTACCTATAGGGACCCAGCGGTGATCCCTAGTGAGCCGTTTGAGCCATCCCCTCCCATTGAGAGTGATCCCACACCTGAGTGTCCACCTCCAGCCCCTTTTCCACAACAGCGAGAGCATATCGATCATATACTGGATGAGCAGGTGACAGTTACCAGGAGTGGATCTTACCCGCGCTACCTAGTGCATTGGAGAGGGTGACCCGCCACCGAGGATACTTGGATCACACGGGCCGAGTTACAGAGGATAGATCCGGACCTATTGGAGAGGTACCAGAGTGATGCAGACCCTTACTCGACAGGATCGAGTTTCTCCCACCCGGGGAGAATTGGTGCGGACACCAGAGCACTCGAGCGGCACGAGTCGGCGAGCCACCGGTACCGTACGCGGAGCACCACCCGAGCTATAGCGGCTTCCATCTAGCTTGGAGACAGCTTGGAGACTCCCCCTTGAGCCTCGATATTTATAGTTTATTAGGACTTTGTTTTTGTGTATTGTGTGTTTTATTCAGATTGTAATTTGGACTGTAACAGGGGTTTATGTGTAATTTGGGACCACCCGGGTCCCGCGGGCCCCCCTATCCCTTTCTTATTGATCCACCTCATCCCTAGGGCCCATGTGGGGTCAGTCAACCTTCCAATGGTGGGCTTCTAGAAGGGTGGGCCAAGTGGGGGACAAAGGGGAATAAAATTCAAAAATGGGAACCAAGAAGTCAAGGGGGCGCCCCCCATTTAGTATATTATATTAGGATTTGAGTTTTTAGTTTATTTGATTCCAAATCACATAGGAGAAATAGTTTGTAGACTCCCTCTTTTACCCTCCCCAACCCTAGATCTAGTGTCAATTAGTGTCTTTTGTCATTTCACATAAATACAGTGTATTTTCATTTGATTGGAATTAATACATATGAAAATCAGAAATTTTGTGGAGCTCTAGCTTGGTGCGCCCCTCTCCCTCTCTCCTCTCTTCTTCTTGAAGCTGGGAAGGCTGTATTCTGAGGTGGGAAGCCTCATCTATCAGGTGTGAAGTTCGTCGTTGCCGCCACCGCCACCATCGAGCCGCCGTTGCACCGCCACCACCTCCGTCTGTATTCTGTCAATCGGGTGATAGCAAGTCCTTCCACAAATTTCCTCTCCTAGCCACGAGATCTTCTTGAGCTCAAACTTTAAGGGTGTGTTCCAGAGGTTCCCTCCACATTCCAAAAAATTTGGTTTTACCTTTAAATTCTGATTTCCATTTTTCCATTTTTGTCCATCTTTTCCTTCTAGATCTGCCAGGTTTCTGTCTACTGTGACAGCAACCCTGATCTTCCCATCTTCGACCCACATTTTGATTTTTTCTACAATCTCAAAAATTACTGGAGGTTATACCCACCATCCCCTCCACCCAAGAATTTTCGTGGAATTTTAAAAGGCCTCCACCTATTTTCTAAAAATCATTTTCAGATCCCCTTCAGTTCTGTCTGCTTCTGTCCAGATCCGACCACCCGCCAGTATAAAATAGCTTTCCCCATCCGAATCTCCACCAAATCAGTCATAAGAATTATTGCCATTTTTCTCTCTCTCCCCTCTACAATCTTCATGAAGAGCTCGAGATCTGATTTGGAGGTTTGCACTGCGGTCAACGCCAACTCTCAGGAAACTCAGTTTCTGCCCAATCAGATCTTAAACTGAGAGCAGGCCGGTTCTAAAATCGTCCATCAGAAGCACAGCTCTGGTGAATTTTTCTGAATCCCGTAGGGTTGAAGGACTTTGAGAGAGCTTTCCAACTATATCTCTTGTGCATCGATCCGACATCAGGAGTGATCACAGCAGCCAATCTCGCCGGATCGCGCGCCTGAAAATAGAAGCAACCAGTCCGTGGGCAGCAACTCCAAAGCTTGGAGATCGGAGCCGATCGGCCTCCGACCGGCGTTCCCGCCCGACCGCAATCCATGGAGTCACGCCACCAGGGGTCTCCATCATAGCGGGACCCACCCCATCAGACCTGGAGGATAGAGCGGTCCGTGGGCCCCATGAATTCGTAGATCGCGCCGTCCGGACAGCATGCAAACGCGGATTCGGCACCGACGGAGCGACATCAAGATGCTGCCCGTCAACCCAATTCGCGTGACTCCCGGGCCCCACATGTGACCTTTTACCTCCCTGCGTGGACTGGGTCAAATTGTTGTACCACAGTAAAACTTTGTAACCGGGAGTCCAGTTTTGGCTGGGGTTCTCTTCCCCATGCCAGGTGCGTGGAGGTACGACCGTAACTTCTTCGCATTACCTTGCTTAGCTAGTATATGGTCGTATGCCGCTGTGAGAGCGTAGGATTCTAGCCCGTGAGTCCATGTCACCGCTGTGAGTAAGAGAGTGACCCATCCCGTGACTCGATCCGAACACGGAAGTGAGTCGGACTACCCTTAACTCTGTCGGTTCCTCAACCGTGCACGATCCGCGTTTCCCTCGCTTCGGACGACGAGTGAGCTTGCGTTTCTGTTAGCAACGTATAGCCCATAGGAGCTCTTAGTGTCAGGCCTAGTGTCTCTCATGCTTGTATGTTGCTGGTCGTGTATGCATTTAGAGTCCGAGGTCCATATCACTTAGAGTCGGTCCCCGTGTCCGTCCCGCATCAGAACGCCCGGTAGCGAGGTGTCCCTTTCTCGATCACGAAGGAGGATCCTGAGTTTGGCAAATCACACACTTCACGACATCCCTGGTCGGGTTCCCCGGTTTTGTGTAAACACCGTTTCTCCCTGGCCATGCTTGGGGGAAGTGAAAGTCCCTGTCCGTTTCTCTCTTCGACTGAATCTGAGGGCAAGAGGTGACTAAGGAGGCGATGACTGATCTTGACACCCTAATGAAAGGAGGTCTCAAATAGGGGCAGTCCATTATGACTTGATTCCACAAGAAGAAAAGCAACAGTAACACCAAAGAGAAAAATAAAAGAAAAGGAGCAAAAATCAAGGCAAAGCCAAAAGCTCATTTCAAAAGCTCGAAGTTCAAAGTCCAAAAGCTCCAAAAATATAAAACTAGGCATGGCAAGAGTGGCAGTACAGTTTCCCCGCGGGACGTTATGAGCCCGGACGTATGCATGCCTAGGGTGGATAAAGGTTCGATGACGGACACAAAGCCCTGGCGCAACAGATAGAATCTCTGAAAGGATTGTCGTGAGATGGATTCAAGCCCTAAAAAACCTCTATACCTAGCCTAGGCTTACCTCTCAAAGTCATTTTTCTTTTTTAGGACTAAAACTGCACCCTGGGTATGGCCTCGGCAGAAGCACCGTCATAGAGATTGGTCCCGGTCGGGGATTGTCACCTCAAAAGCACGCCAACCTTAGGAGATTCCTAGTGTGACAGGTAGGGCTCTTGTTGCGGGGTAAAATTTGCCTTTCAAAATTCAAAAAAATTAGATATTTCAAAATCCAAAAAATCAGATATTTCAAAATCTAAAAAATCAGATATTTTAAAATAAAAAAAACCAGATATTTTAAAATCCAAAAAAATCAGATATTTCAAAATCAAAAAAAATTAAATATTTCAAAATTAAAAAATCAGATATTTCAAAAATCTAAAAAAATCAGATATTTTAAAAATCTAAAAAAAATTAGATATTTTAAAATCCAAAAAAATCAGATATTTCAAAATTCAAAAAAAATACCATCATTCTCACATAGCATGCATTGCATCTATACATTTTTATTTTATTTCGCCTGTTTAATAAGGCTCCACCCCTTGACCAAATATCAAGGATTGGTCATTTTCTAACTTGTTGCAGGCAAGGGGTTTAGTCTAAGAGCAGACCTAACTTGTTTCCTTGTTTTAAGTGTGTGCAGACGCAGGTTCCATTTCCCAGGATTCAAGCTCTCATGTTTCTCTATCTCCTATCCCTTGCGGTCTATTGTTAGACCGCTTAATCTACCCTAGCAGTCATGAAGAGACCGCTACCCTCACCCGAGAACTAGAATTCTCAAGTTTCTCTGCTTCTCCTCTCTAGCGGTCCTTCGATAGACCATTTATAGTCCACTAGCGGTCCACTGGCGACCGTATGCCATTCCCGAGAACCTAAAAACTCTGAGTTTTTTTGGGTCTTTTTCCACGCGGTCTATCGCTAGACCGTTTGTCCTTCCTAGTGGTCTTTAGTTAGGCCGTTTGTCAAATAGAGAACTCTGTCCTTTTTGATCTATCAAGCTAAAAGTGTGATTTCATTGCACATCTTTCAAACCAATCTTTTATTCCATTCATTCAAACTCATGATCATGGAATTCAAGTTACATTCAACTTCTTATCCGCATAGGGCCGGATCTTGCGCAATTCCTTCACATAAGCACAGTACTCCTCATCGCTTTCTTTCACTTCTGCTTGCAAGGCATGGACACGGCTAATCTCCCACATGGTCAGAGCACTCCGGGTCGCCCGCTCGTCCTCCTCGATCCCGATCTTCCTACCTTGAAGGGGAGGGTAATGTGATAGTGCTGGAACCATAGTACGGGGAAGCCCGATTTGTAAGTAGCACCGGTGCGGGTTGTAGATCGCCAAGGTAGTATTCCCCACTAGCTGTAGGTCTAGGCCCAGTCGCCGGGGTAATCTTAGTGTAGTGCCTTGAAGAGCCCGAGGTCGCATCACGAACTTGTCAATTGGTAAAGTGTTGAGGTAGTGGCGCCAATCATCCCATGTTTTCTTGTCCGCAGTCCGGCATTCAACTTGTGAAGAGAATCCAAATGCACCTCCTATGAAGAAGAGTGGGTGGCTCCCGAATATGCGGCTAGCTGAAGGCATATCCTCCTTACGTAGAAATTAGAGTCTAATTCCCATCCAACATTCCAAGACAATCATTGACCCAAAGAGGGGACCTCCTAAAGAAGCTGAACTAAGGCCTTCATAAAGGTAAGAAAGGATGGCTTGAGAGATGGATAACCTCCACCACAATCCACTAATGATGCTGAGGTTTTGGATGTCTAAGAGGTGGTTAGTGGTCAAAAAGAGTAAGACCCCACACAAGCAAATGGAAGCAGCATTGGCAATGGCTTCATACCTCCCCCACTTATTTTTGCACTTGGAAGTGATCCATTGGGCCATGGGTATCAAATGAATATGGTTAGGGCTGATCATGGTCCTAACATCCTTTGGATTATGAATGAAATCACCTAAGATGAGTGATGGATCTATAGGGTCAACCGTATGACACACCAAGTCTTCATCCCCCACCTTAGTCTTAGGAATGGCTAGGTAGTTCTCTACCTCTTCTATGAGAATAGTAGCTTCAAAGGTTGGGAACAACAAAGTGTGTGTTTGGGGATGCCACAACTCCACTAAAGCTGAAATGCTAGGCCAATCATAAGAAATTTTCTGAAAATTCTAGGCTAGAACTAATAAGAGGTGTAGGTGCCATGCCCTTAGGATTGAGGTAACTTATAAAGGGAGTTCTTTTATCATGGGAGCCATCCACTTAAAGCTAGAGTAGCATATTTGATGTGACACAACCTCGGACCTAATGCAAGCAAGCACAATCGCATTCAAATGGGCCGAATTGGGCCACCGCTCTATCGACACTCACCCAAGCCCGGCGTAACTTGGCAATGCCAAGGTGAGGTTGAGGGGTTGGGCCCTTGCTGGTAGAGGGCCAGCAAGGCCAAGATGGGATTCCCAATGGGTGTGGAGGCCCAATTCAAGGGAGCCGACAAAGTGCCAAAGGCACCGGTTGCACTTCTCCCACGGTGATCACTCAAGATAACGGGGCTTGAGGATCGGGCTCTCACTCGCATAACCAGTGGAATTAAGAACTAATATTGAATGACAAGCACAATGAGCAAGGGTTTAGAGCACTTACTCGACCGGTTTGAAGAAACCGGTCCCGGTCGGAGACGAGGGCGAGCGGGGAGGCGGGTGGGTCCCCACACGCCGCGCCGGGGTAGCTTGACCTTCCCAAATGAGTACAATACTACACCTCTCGCAGGAGGGGGATCTTGGGGTGGGGGTTAATGGATTACAATCAAAACTACCTCCGCACAGGGAGGGGCCTTCAGCCGGCCAAGCGGGGTGGGTAAAACTAGGGCTAAAATGATATAGAAGTGGTGATGCCAAATCTGTCTGCCCTCTGCAATAGGGGACTGATAGATGGTGTTGAATCCGTAAAACTCGATCAGGAATTTCGCCGAGGGTGAGACCAGTGGGGAACTCTTCGTAGCTGGGAAGGGAATGCCTCAGAATTTCTTTAATTTCTTCTGGAGCCGCTGCGGACCGGGATGGAGGTTTGAACAGAGCTTCAGATTCTCAGACCTGCAGTTGCAGACTTCTAACAGCAGATTGCAGAGAACGCCCCAGCAGCTCCCGACCTCGGAATCAAGCGCCGTCAGAGTCGTTGGAATCGTGGACGAGTCCTCTTCGCAGAAAAACTGACGGGGAAGCCAACCGACGTCAGAGAAGACTAGGGGATGCAGAACAATGGCGACTGGTCATTGCAGACTGTGGGTAGCAGGACGACGGAGCTGAGGGAGAAAAAATGATAACGTCTGCTACCGGATGCCGAACGGGATTCCGCTTCTTGATTCTGAAAGTAGACAGGAAGGAGAAGAACTTTGTAGAATAGCTTGTGGGCTGAATCCTCCGAGGTTCGTCGTGGCAGAGCTTCTAATCCGGTTCTGGTACTCAGCAGGGACAGCTATGCGTAGTCGTGGGAGAATGGAGCTTCTGAGCAGCACACAGATCGGAAGAAGACGAAACGACTGCCGTTGTGAAGGAGACCAGTAGACGCTTCCAACGGTGGCTCTTGGGTCTTTAAACTCGTCCGGAGAAGGTCATGGTGGCCGCTGTAAGTTGCTGGTTCAGCTGCTACTTCTGGACTGCGAACAGCAGCTTTGACATAGCCTCCAAGTGACCCTAAAAGAAGAAGAAGGGGATAGTATATGGTGAAGGGGTGGATGTAGAATGGAGGAGGGGAGGTATGGGAGGTGTGGAGGGGTGCAAGTGGTAGAGGGGAGGTGGAGGAAGAAGGAGAGGTCGCAGGTTTTCAGCTGGAGTAAGAGGGGTGGGGTATGCAAGGGTGGTGGAGAATGGGTGGAGAAAGGGGCGACCTAGCCTAATGGAGATGGGAGGGGGGCGGCCAAAGACTTGGAGGGAAGGGGAATTCAAATTCAAAATGGTCTTGGAAGATGTGAGATGGTGTGGGGAAGAGGGGTGATTGTGTTGGAATGGGGAAGATTTGGTTGGAATGGGGGAGATGGTGTTGGAATGGGGAGGACTCTACCTTGGAATTAGGGGGGGAAGTAAATGGGGGTGTGGGGAAGTGGAGGGGCCTTAATGGAGGTAGGTGGGGGTTGGAGGTGGTTGGGAGGAGGAGGAGAGAGGAATGGGGCGAACCTAGGAGAGAGAAAGAAGGATAGAGAGAGAGGTGGGGTGGGGAATCACTCCCCTAGGGCTTCTCACCCAACTATAGGATTCACTCCACTAGAACTAAGTTTGAACACTCAAATGGAAATCTTTTGTATTGAATCATTCATTACCTCCAAATGAATGAAATGGGGCCCTATATATAGGAAACCCATATTTTACAATAAGTCCCTAACAAAAGACTCAATAACAAATAACCGAAGGGGTAGGGGGGGCTCATGGGCCAAGCCCGAAGAATTGGGCCCAATAGCACATTACACAATCTAATGACACTCAATACTTAGGAAAATAAATGCAAGACCTAGGGACATGACTCAAATAAACTGAAAATTACATCAAATGACTCAAGTAAATAGCATAAAAAGGATAAGTGGGCCTTTATAGAGAGAGGCCCGAACTCAAACGATGCCGGAGTGTGAAGAAGACCCTAGCCAAAGGGAATTGTGGATGATGCCTCCATCAAATCCCCTGGGCTGTGAAGAGCTCGACTCTGTCGAGTAGGGGTCCATCCGGCTGTGGTACTGCTCGAGGAGGTCCGGATCCAACCCCTGGAGATCCTCCCGACTCACCCAAGAATCCTCCGAAGGAGGCCGATCCGTCCACCTGACGAGATAGCGCTCATATACCTTGCTCCGAGTGGTAGTGACTTGTTCATCCAATATTTGTTCAATTTGTTCACGCTGGGCTCTCTTGGCTGGTGGTCTCTCCTTACGGGTGGGTGCTCTCTCAAGGGAAGAAGTATGCTCAATCTCCTCACTAGGTACCACCGTGGGTCCCTTATATGGCACTAGGTCGACGACATTGAATGTGGGACTTATTCCATACTCCTCAGGGAGATCTAACTCGTAGGCATTTGCACCAATGCGCCTCAGGACCTGGAAGGGACCAGCCCCACGTGGCCTCAGTTTAGAATTGGCTCCCGGGGAGAGCCTCTCCGTCCTTACCATCACAAAGTCACCCACATGGAATTCTTGGTGACGTCGATGAGAGTCAGCCAGCCTTTTATAAGCCTCATTCTTTTTGCTAATGTGTTTGCGAATTTCTTCATGCAATTCTCTAATATGTTGTGCAAAAGACTCGGCTGAAATGGACACTCTAGCATGCTGAGGAAGGGGAATGAGATCGGAAGGCTTTCTTGGCTTGTATCCATGCACGGCTTCAAATGGACTCATCCCTATGGACTTATTGATGGAGTTGTTATATGCAAATTCAGCCTGGGGTAAGATGAGATCCCAATTTCCGGGGCGATCCTCAACAAGACACCTAAGAAGGTTCCCTAGACTCCGATTGACAACTTCGGTTTGGCCATCTGTTTGGGGGTGGTAGGCAGTGGAGAATTTGAGGAGGGTACCCATCATGTGCCAAAGAGTTTTCCAAAAGTAGCTAGGGAATTTGACATCCCTATCGGAGACTATGGTCTTAGGTAGCCCGTGGAGACGGACAACCTCATCAAAGAACAGTCGGGCAACATGGGAGGCATCGGAGGTTTTGGAGCATGGGATAAAATGGGCTATTTTGGAGAATCTATCAACCACCACATAGATGGAGTCATGCCTTTTTTGAGTCTTGGGTAATCCTAGCACAAAGTCCATACTCAAGTCTTGCCATGGACGGTCGGGGATGGGGAGTGGGGTATATAGGCCAGTGTTTTGTTTCACCTGTTTGGCCGAAGCACATGTTCGGCATTGACCCACTATCTTGCCTACATCTCTCTTGAGACTTGGCCAATGAAACTGTCCCTCAACTAGAACAATGGTTTTGTGGACTCCAAAATGACCAGCTAGCCCTCCCGCATGTAATTCCCAAATCAAGAAGTCGCGGAGTGAGGTCCGTGGGATGCAAAGCTTTGGTCCCTTGAAGAGGAACCCATCCTCTATGACAAATTCCTCATGTTTCTTGCTAGAATGGGTGGTCAAGGTGGTATAGATGTGCCCAAAGTCGGGGCAGCTAGGGTACTCATCCTTGATCCTATCAAATCCGCTCACTTCCACTTGGATAGTGGATAACAAGGAAACTTTCCTACTAAGGGCATCCGCCGCTCGATTCTCACTCCCGGCTTTGTGTTTGATGACAAAAGTATAGGATTGGATGAACTCAACCCATCGGGCATGTCGGGCATTTAGCTTTTGTTGGGAGTTGAGGTATTTGAGGGCCTCATGGTCGGAAAAGATGACAAACTCTTTGGGTAACAAGTAGTGCCTCCAATGTCGGAGGGACTGAACCACGGCATAGAACTCCTTGTCATAAGTGGAGTATCTTGTTCTAGCATCACAAAGCTTCTCACTAAAGAAGGCTACCGGGTGTCCCTCTTGACTAAGAATCCCTCCTATCCCTATCCCGGATGCATCACATGTGACTTCAAAGACTTTAGAGAAATCGGGAAGGCATAGGACCGGGGCTTGGGTCAACTTTTCCTTAAGTTCTTGGAAGGCTTTAGAGGCTGATTTAGTCCATACAAAAGTTCCCTTCTTGAGACAATCGGTGATTGGGCCGGTGATAGTGCTAAATCCACGAATAAACCTCCTATAGAATGTTGCCAATCCATGGAAACTTCGGACCTCATGAAGGGTGTAGGGTTCCGGCCAATCAATGATAGCTTGGACCTTGTCGGGGTCCATGGAGATGCCTTTGGTGGACACCACAAATCCTAGGAAGGTGAGGGAGGTGGTCATGAAGTGGCACTTTCCTAAGTTGGCAAATAGGCTCTCTTGTCGAAGGATGGTACAAACTTGCCTAAGGTGGTCAAGGTGGGCCTCTTGGGATTGACTATAGATGAGTATATCATCAAAGTAGACCACTAGAAAGATCCCAATGAATGGCCTAAGGACCTCCGTCATAAGATGCATGAAAGTACTTGCGGCATTTGAAAGCCCAAAAGGCATGACTAACCATTCAAAGAGACCATCTTTGGTTTTGAAAGCCGTTTTCCACTCATCCCCGGGCCTTATCCTAACTTGGTGATAGCCACTCTTAAGGTCAATTTTGGAGAAAATGGTGGCTCCGGCTAACATATCAAGCATGTCATCAAGCCTAGGGATGGGAAACCTATACTTGACGGTGATTTTATTAATGGCCCTACTATCCACACACATTCGCCATGACCCATCCTTCTTGGGAGTTAGAAGGGCCGGGACGGCACATGGGCTTTTGCTAATGCGAATGAAGCCCTTCCTAATGAGTTCCTCTATTTGCCTCCGAAGTTCGGCATGTTCCGTGGGATTGAGGCGATAATGAGGAAGGTTTGGGAGAGTGGCCCCCGGGACTAGATCAATTGCATGTTGCACATCCCGCATGGGAGGGAGTTGGTCCGGGAGCTCCGTTGGGAACACATCATGGAATTCTTCTAGGAGTTGTTGGATTTCTATGGGATGTGGATTGGTGGAAGTGGGTTCTCCTAGGCAAATGACCACCGCACATAGTGGTGCTCCTTGAACTATCTCCTCTTCAAGTTCTTTCCTAGTGATGAGATGAAGGCCCTTGGCCAACCCCGAGGTCCCACTTTGTTTGGGAGTTTGGGTGAGGGATGGGGTTGGAGGGGTGGAGTTCCCCGAGACTTGTATGGTGGTGGGGTGTTGTCCTTGAGGGGGAGTGTCCCTCTTGGTCATGGGACGAGGTGGGGAGGGGTTAAGACGGATAGTCTTACCCTCATGTTCAAAGGTACATTTGTTGCTCCTACCCAAGATGATGGCATCTACATCATAAAGCCAAGGTCTTCCTAGTAGGATGCTACCTACTTCCATGGGTATGATGTCACACCATATTTGACCATGGTATGAAGAGAAGGTGAGGGGCACAAGACATTGAGTGTTGACCGGGATGGAGTTGTTGTTGATCCATGAGACCCGGTATGGACTTGGGTGAGGGGTGATAGCTAGCCCAAGAAGCTTGACGGTATCGGGTGATACGGCATTGACACAACTCCCACTATCCAAGATCACTTTCCTTACATGGCTCCCTATTTTGACAAAGGTGTGAAAGATTGAAGTTCGACACCAATCCTCTTCTTGGGGTTTTGTGAGGGTGCATCTAATCACTCCTAGATGAGAGTTGGTAGATGGAGTGGAGTGATCTAGCCCCGATTCTAGGTATTGGGCTTCATACTCCTCTTCCCAATCTAGTGAGGCTTCATGGTCCTCAATGACATCTTCAAGTTACTTTTGGGGTGGAGCTTCTTCCTCAATAAGCAAGCTAGATAATCCCTTGGATGGACATTGCCCCGCAAAGTGGCCAAACCCTTGACACCTAAAGCATTGTTGACGCCCGCTACCCGAAGTAGTTCCTACATTTGGGCCTTTGGGAATGTCTTCCCTCCGTGGGAGGGGGTGACTAGGGGTGGGTTTGTTTGGAGTGATGGTGGGAGGAGGGTTGTAAGGCCTTAATGGGGTGTTCCCACTTGGATTATGGGCTTTCATGGGAGTGGCCGGAATGGGCCGTGGTCCCATGTTTTTGGGATCGACCGGTCGGGGAGTAGCAAATCGAGGGATCCTAGAGAATCTTTCTACATCCCTAGCTATTTGATAAGCTATCTCAAGGTTATCAACATCTCTCATAAAAAGCTCTCTTTTGATGTGACTTTGAAGCCTATTCCTAAAGCGGGACAAGGTAACGGCCGGGTCCTCATGAACTCCACACTTCAAAAGATAGGAGTCAAACTTCTCAATGTATTCAACCACGGTCTTCCCTTCTTGGGTGAGGCTTTGCCATTCATCTAAGAGCATTTTATGGTAGGATTGGGGAAGGTATTTGTTCCTAAGTTGGTTCTTCATACCCTCCCAAGTATCAATAGGCTCTCCCCGCCTAATCCTTCTTAGACCCTCTTGGTTTAACCAATAAGTTTTGGCTAATTTGATGAGATGCATTTTGGCCAACCTTACCCTCCTTTGGTCGGACATAGGGTACCATTCAAAGTATTGGTCCATGGCGGTTTCCCACTCTAAGTAGACACTTGGTTCATGGGAACCATGAAAGTTTGGGGCCTCTACTTTAATCATCCTTAAGAAAGGGTCATCCGGGTCGTCCCGTGGACGCCTTTCATGAATGGGATGGTGTCGGGGTCTCTCATGGTCATGGTAAGGGTCATGATCCAAGTCCTCCCTATAAATTTCAGCATGTGGATGATAGGCTCTTGGTCCATGGTTCCTAGGATGGAACTCATCCCTATGAGGCTCAATATGTGGAGGGTGGACTCTTGGGTCATTGTTCCTTGGGTGGAACTCATTTCTATGCAACTCACCATGTGGTAGATGAACTCTTGGCTCATTATTCCTTGGATGAGGGTCTTCCCTAGGAGGCTCAACATGTGGAGGGTGGACTCTAGGCTCATTGTTCCTTGGGTGGAACTCATGCTCTTCAAGCCGAGCAATTTGAGTGGTAAGGGACTCAAGTTGGGCAAGAATATTGGTAAGGGTAGCATCTACCCTATTCATTTGACCTTGAGGTTCCTCCCTAGGAGCATCTTGATTGAGTTGAGGATGGGGATCCATGGGTGGATTTGAAGATGAAGGATCGGATCGGTAATTAGCACCACTACGGGTGGACATGCAAGACAAGGGGCCAAAGATGTTGGACACACAATGCAATGGTCCTAGGACTTAGACTTGATAGAGACAAGTCAAAGACTGGCTCTGATACCAATTGATGTGACACAACCTCGGACCTAATGCAAGCAAGCACAATCGCATTCAAATGGGCCGAATTGGGCCACCGCTCTATCGACACTCACCCAAGCCCGGGGTAACTTGGCAATGCCAAGGTGAGGTTGAGGGGTTGGGCCCTTGCTGGTAGAGGGCCAGCAAGGCCAAGATGGGATTCCCAATGGGTGTGGAGGCCCAATTCAAGAGGGCCGACAAAGTGCCAAAGGCACCGGTTGCACTTCTCCCACGGTGATCACTCAAGACAACGGGGCTTGAGGATCGGGCTCTCACTCGCATAACCAGCGGAATTAAGAACTAATATTGAATGACAAGCACAATGAGCAAGGGTTTAGAGCACTTACTCGACCGGTTTGAAGAAACTGGTCCCGGTCGGAGACGAGGGCGAGCGGGGAGGCGGGTGGGTCCCCACACGCCGCGCTGGGGTAGCTTGACCTACCCAAATGAGTACAATACTACACCTCTCGCAGGAGGGGGATCTTGGGGTGGGGGTTAATGGATTACAATCAAAACTACCTCCGCACAGGGAGGGGCCTTCAGCCGGCCAAGCGGGGTGGGGAAAACTAGGGCTAAAACGATATAGAAGTGGTGATGCCAAATCTGTCTGCCCTCTGCAATAGGGGACTGACAGATGGTGTTGAAGCCGCAGAACTCGATCAGGAATTTCGCCGAGGGCGAGACCAGTGGGGAACTCTTCGTAGCTGGGAAGGGAATGTCTCAGAATTTCTTTAATTTCTTCTGGAGCCGCTGCGGACCGGGATGGAGGTTTGAACAGAGCTTCAGATTCTCGGACCTGAAGTTGTAGACTTCTAACAACAGATTGCAGAGAACGCCCCGGCAGCTCCCGACCTCGGAATCAAGCGCCGTCAGAGTCGTTGGAATCGTAGACGAGTCCTCTTCGCAGAAAAACTAACGGGGCAGCACACAACTCAGATGAAGATGAAACCACTTCTGTTGAAAAGGAGACTAATAGACGCTTCCAACGGTGGCTCTTGGGTCTTCAAACTCATCCGGAGGAGGTCGTGGTGGCCGCTGCAAGTTGCTGGTTCAACTGCTACTTCTGGACTGCAAACAGCAGTTTTGACATAGCCTCCAAGTGACCCTAAAAGAAGAAGAAGGGGATAGTATATGGTGAAGGGGTGGATGAAGAATGGTGGGGGGAGGTATGGGTGGTGTGGAGGGGTGCAAGTGGTAGAAGGGAGGTGGAGGAAGAAGGGGAGGTCGCAGGTTTTCAGCTGGAGGAAGAGGGGTGGGGTATGCAAGGGTGGTGGAGAATGGGTGGAGAAAGGGGCGACCTAGCCTAATGGAGATGGGAGGGGGGCGGCCAAAGACTTGGAGGGAAGGGGAATTCAAATTCAAAATGGTCTTGGAAGATGGGAGATGGTGTGGGGAAGAGGGGTGATTGTGTTGGAATGGGGAAGATTTGGTTGGAATGGGGGAGATGGTGTTGGAATGGGGAGGGCTCTACCTTGGAATTAGGGGGGAAGTAAATGGGGGTGTGGGGAAGTGGAGGGGCCTTAATGGAGGTAGGTGGGGGTTGGAGGTGGTTGGGAGGAGGAGGAGAGAGGAATGTGGCGAACCTAGGAGAGAGAAAGAAGGATAGAGAGAGAGGTGGGGTGGGGAATCACTCCCCTAGGGCTTCTCACCCAACTATAGGATTCACTCCACTAGAACTATGTTTGAACACTCAAATGGAAATCTTTTGTATTGAATCATTCATTACCTCCAAATGAAGGAAATGGGGCCCTATATATAGGAAACCCACATTTTACAATAAGTCCCTAACAAAAGACTCAATAACAAATAACCGAAGGGATAGGGGGGCTCATGGGCCAAGCCCGAAGAATTGGTCCCAATAGCACATTACACAATCTAATGACACTCAATACTTAGGAAAATAAATGCAAGACCTAGGGACATGACTCAAATAAACTGAAAATTACATCAAATGACTCAAGTAAATAGCATAAAAAGGATAAGTGGGCCTTTATAGAGAGAGGCCTGAACTCAAACGATGTCGGAGTGTGAAGAAGACCCTAGCCAAAGGGAATTGTGGATGATGCCTCCATCAATATTAGAGCAGGAAGGCCCTAGAAGGAAGGAAAAGAAAAGAAGAAAACAAGAGAATGCCATGAGAAGAAATTTAAGGAAGTTCATGAATTTTTGAAAATAATTTGAACTCACCTCTCTTGAAGGGCTTGTGCTCAAGTGCTTGGGGATGGAAGTCAACCGTTGCAGCTCTCCATGCTCCCTTCTAGCCAGCTTTGGCCCAGCATAGACCACCTCTCCCATGGTGCTAGCTTCAAAGCTCCTCTTCATGATGATTTGGGTGATTTTGAGAGAGTTTTCAAGGTTTAAAGTAGAGATTTTTGAAAGCTTCTGTTGGCCCAGACGAGATGGCGGACAAGAAGGGGGGTTGAATTGTCCCCTTGACCTAGATGGCGGATTTTAAAAAACTTTCTAAACTGATCACGGTGGAATTAAAACCAACTACTTGATTAGCCTAAACACACATGAGATTAGAAGAATACTCTCAATCTTTCCAATCTCACACGGATATGCAATGCATAGAACGAGTTAACTATACTCAAATACAAATAGCAGAGGTAGCAGTGTGTAGTGGAGTAGTGAAAAAAAATCTATAAATCTACCTGTGAATGGAGATAGGAGAAATGGACAATCGCATGGGCATTCACAAAGGACACGAAGATTTTTAGGTGGTTCGGGACCACGACGGGCTCCCTACGTCCACCCCTCACCCAACCGGGTGAGGCTTCACTACACGCTACTTTTATAGCAACACGGGGATGAACCCCAACCACACACACACGCTGCTTCCGCAGCAATATCCACACACGGGGAAAATCCCCAACACGTTGCCACCGCAGCACACACCCACACACAGAATCGGGGAACGCGCCCCAGACACTAAATCCACACGGAGACGCAGCTCTGACAACACATAACCAACCATAGGAAAACTTTCCCCATAATAAAGCCCAACACACGGAGACGCAGCTCCGCCCACACACTATGATATTCCGAGTTTGATAAAATAAAAGGATGTACAATGACTAGCCCAGAAAATTCAATACATGCTCATAGATAGAATGTAAATCATTCAAGCATATAAGAAAGGCTGGAGAAATGTATCCTTTATGTAAGAGTGGCCTGGACAAATCTTTCTTGAAGCTTCCAAGGTGAGGGAGGGTGAAACTTCAGCAAATCCGAACCCGAACGAGCCGGTCGATCTAGATTCAGCTTCCTTGACTTGTAAACTCTTGATAGAATGGGTGAACCTTGAAACTCCTTGCTTTAGAACCTCCCTACAAGTTGGAAAAACATATTAGAACTCAAAACCCTCTTCCTTTCTCTCCTACAGCCAGTGCTTACTCCTCTCTTCCTCTAATCCTTGAAATTCACAACTTGCATATATCAACAAGTTAGGTTGATCAATGCAACCCCAAAAATCAAAAGCAAATGAGGCAAATAGATGTAAACAAGATATGGAAGTAGTTCTCCATGAGTAGAGAGAGGTTATAGAAGATCTTCTCTTATCCCCAAGTCGAAGGGTAGCCGGATGTCGACGATGAGAACGTCCACGCGTTCATCTTTTCGTTCCGCTCCTTTCTTCCTTCTATCACGATTGCAAACTCCTCATGAATGTAGATGATATCCACATTTTTCTTCAGCTCCACTCCTTTCCCTCTTCTTCTTTTCCTACAAGATAGAACAAGGTAAGCACATTAGGGTTCTCCTTCTCAAATTCGGAGGTCACAATGTTATATATAGATGGGAAACCAAAAGACCAAAAACCCCTTGCAAAACCCTTGCAAAACCACCCTAACATGTACATTAGTAACCCAAGGGCATGTGGGTAAAATTTCAGCCTAAAAGGAGTCCATTTGGTTGCGCTACGGTGGCCCACGAAAATCCCGCGTGGAGCTGCGAATGAGGGGGGGTCGACCCATCTCATGGGGGGGGGGGGTCGACCCATCTGCCAGACAGAATGCTGTCTGGGCAGATTGGTTACAGGGGGGTTGACCCATCTCATGGGGGGGTCGACCCACTTTCAGTCCAGAAGCTGAAAACTCCATGTTTGCCCAGGGGACGACCCATTGAGCATGGGGTGTTGACCCATTGACCTTGAAACATTAAAAACTGATATTTAAAGGATTCCCATTGACCAAAGCATGCAATCCATTGAACCAAATCATGAATTAAAATATTTGGATCATGCATCAACATATGGAACTAGTTTTGAGTCCAAGACCCAAAGGACATGAAATATGATAATGAAAGCATTAGTATGAGGCACATAAATGTTTTGTTCACATTTTCAACTCAAGAGCCTCCTCAAGAATATGCATAAAGCACTTTGAAAAAATACAAAAACCTCAAGCAGTAAAGTGCATTCAATTTGCCATGTAAAACCTATACATGAACCCATATCAAACCAAATACATGAAAGATGGATTAAGCCCAATTCAATATGTTAAGAGTAGACTCCGGGGGGTGAATCCTTACCATGGATCCACTTGTTCAAAGCAGCATGAACCTGCACTTGGAGTTAGTAATGTTCTCAAGACAATCTTGAACCAATACAATCTGTATGAAGAAGGTAACTTCAAGGCATTAAGAAGTCATAAGAAATATGCATGAGCCATTTGTGATCATTGTAAAGGATCCATCTGGTGAAAGCATGACACACAAGATTCATCACCTCACCATTCAAATCATTCAATAACAAGGTTCCAAAAATCACTATGATCAACATGATTAGAGACCTTACAATCATGCTGTCCTCTTAAACTCAAGAAAGACTGAAACCAAATTCTCACACATTGTATAACCTATGAGAGATATTCATGAAAGTTTTTTGAAAACCCATCTTACCCATCTGAAGATTGAAAGAATATCATAATAGATCCAATAAAACTCAAGATTAAAAACACAGTCATGAAAACTCAATAAGCCTAGCTTAACGAAGAACACAAGCTCTCTTTTCTAAAGCAAGATTCATATCTCAACGATAGCCATACCTATCAATTATCACAACACAAGGCATTTTCACATTGCATGGCAAAGGTGTGATAGGATTCAAGCAACTGAAAAACCTAGCGAGACATTCCAGTAAACCATTTGACAATCCACTGAAAATCACAATTTTTCACATGAACCCTACAAGGATATATGCAGGAAGGACCATCCTTCACAACGCAGTAATGCACCCTGCAAAACAAGATATCAACTGTAAGTATGTTTATAGTGAAGATGCCATTTAGCATAAAACACACAATATATTGGAATCATCAAAACCATTGTCAAGGACAACGAGGGGTGCACAGAACCCAACAGCTATGAATTCTGGGTGTTTTCCTAGTTTCAGGGCTCTAATTCTAGTCCTAATGCATTAGGATTGAGGCTAGTTAGCTTCAATTTAAGTTAGGATAAGTCTTAGTGCATATTAGGAACATCTATCCACGGGTTAGGACTCCCACGGAGAGTCCCGCTCGGATTTAATTGAGTCTTCTCCCTTGCGGTCTATCGAGCGACCGCTAAGCTCCCTCAGACGGTCGTCAGACGACCGTTTTCTATTCTTCTTCACCACCTTCTCTCCCGCTTGTCTAACGGTCATGGCTCGACCGTTTCTTCCTCCTTGCGGTCTTCCAGAAGACCGTTTATCACTATCTATCCTATTTTGATTATCTTGATTCATCATCAATTCTCTCCCACTCTCTCTCCCCCCGTCTTGCTCTCCTGATCTCTTTGTCAATCCTAGCAGTCATTGATAGTAAGTAAGCATTCACATCCATTTCATTTGCACTTAACAAAAGATAAAAAATCATCATATTTACTAGGATAGAGAGTCATGCATGCATAAGTACAAAATCACGCTCCAGCGGGTCCCCCTCTTGGACCTCTGCTGTCCCCGGTCCCCTCATGCCTCTTCACCGGTAGGTCCATGACTGAGCTCCCCTCCTCGCGGTGGCATCCGCACTACTCATCCTCCTCGTTCCTCCGCTGGCCAGAGGAACCCGTGAAGTAGTCCCGGTGTCCACTACGCATGCCGCTCTGTGACACATTATGGGAGGATCGTCCGCCCACTAGCCGGAGTGCCCTCTCCAGTGCCGAGATCTCAACTCTCAGCTCCCTCACCTCTAGCTGAGAATCCACTGCCACTGCCGCTCCAGCTCTAAGTCTCTCCACCTCTGCGCGAAGATGGGCCACCTCAGCTGCCTCAGCTCGGAGTCACTCTGCCTCCGCTCGAGCGCGCTCTACCACGCCAAGTGCCACGGTCAACTCCCTTATCTGCATAAGCATTCATCATGGTCCGTCGTTTACATTATGATAAGCATTAGTCAAAGGAAGTCGGTTGGTTTGCTTACCCTCTCCGCGAGAGTGGCCTCGGCCTCCTCGACTCGAGAAACCACCCTAGCAAAGTCGGCATCCTGCTCGGCTCGGCCTCTCGCAGACTGGGAAGAAGAGGATGGAGAGTCCGGTCCCTGCCGCTGTGCTCCCTCAGCCCGCTGCATTTTAGAAATCCAAGTCAGTCAAGTGCATAAGCATTGCATATTCAGTCTAAAGGTTTAACAGAACTCACCAGAAGCTCCAACACGTGTTGGAACTCATCCCTCTACTGCACGGTGGTGTGGAGGAGACCCTCGAGCTCCATTATCCGTCCTTGGGGGTCTAGCTTCATATAGCAAGTCAAGGTGTCAGTGCATTAGAAGTGATTAAGAAGCATAAGTTTAGAGAGTCGTACCGGTCGTCGAGCACCACGGAAGACCTGGTATCCGTACCTCCGGGCATAGGCCTTCAAGTAGGCCTCATTGCTGGTAGCCTGGGCACGTACCACCAAACCTCTCCGCGTCCAGTCTCGAATCTGGTCGATCACCTAGGTCAGCCAGTCAATCTCGTTGCTCAGTCCCTTCGAGGACCATCCTACCCGCTCGTCATCCCTCGTCAGGAACTCCACCTATAGCTGGTGGACGCCCTTGGTCCTTATGATCAGGCGATGATGGAGTGGCTCAATGATGTTCATGCAATGGAGCCACACCTCTGGTCCCGCATACGCCTAGGCTACCTCCACCCAGGGTTGTCCCTCGTGACCCTCGTCAGGGTACGGTGTCCAGCGCACCTGAAAGGGTAATCAAGTCATGTGTCAACATTTATGAGAGCATTTAAGTGCATTTAGAGCCTTAAGTCTAGAAGCTTACGGATGCATAGGGGAATGTGTCCATGTCGTCATGGATCACCCGCGCTAAGCGTCGTAGCGACCCTATGTCCCGAACTGCCATCCATCACCTCGCAATGGGGATCCGGTCCGGATGTACCTCCTTTCCCTGCCCTAGGCCAGCGAGGTACAGGTAGCTTCATACTTGCATTAGTCAGATGTCAGCATATAGCAATCATGATCATAATCATAAGCATAAGCATTTAGAGTCAAGCATTCTTACCTGGAGTAAAGGCGAGAACCCGCCTAGCATCGTCTGTCGGTCGATGGTTGTCACGCCCCGAGCGCGGAAGATACCCGGAGATGCGCGACGTGTCTATATCAATCATGTCAATCAGAGTGGTCATGTATTCGACACAAAGACAGAGATGCGCAAAATAGCAAGATAACCCAATCCTTTATTTCATAATGGATAGACTATTACAAATCCAATACTCTGTTAAATAAAAAGGAAAAGAATACATAGTTGACTCAAGAAAACTATAGAAAAGACTAGATGACACTTGGAGAATCTCTATCTCTTTCACTCTTGATTATTCCCATCCGATTGACTTCCATCATCGTCGGACTTACCTGAAAAGTAAAAAGGGACAAACGGAATGAGCGAACGCTCAGTAGGAAATTATATCTCAAGTACTAGCGAGGGGTTTAAGTAATTACATTTTCATGAATGCAATAAAGCTATGCATGCTCGCATAAAACGACAAGATAGAGAGAATGTAATATCAAAGAAACAAGATGAACTTAATCATGAACTTCCAACAAGATGACAAGTATATTCAAGATATTCAAGCAAGTACATTTAACAAGTCATGTCAAGAACTTTGGCTATCATGTATCAAGCAAGTAAATTACCCCTTTTCGGGCCACGCATTTCATGTAAAGTCAAGTACGATTCAAGTACAAGATGTGTGTGGAATGTCCAATCAAGCAAGTCAAGTACTCGGTATAATGCCAGATACCTTATCATTTTAACTCCCATGGGCACAAGTACTTTCGGGTGCTCCTCCCAGGACCAGATCGGGCCCTATATGCGCAGGCATTTATCATGTGTTTTGACATCCACTCTTGTTTATATAGCCAATATAGAATTTCAATAATCAAGCTTGTAGACACGTATGACAACTTTGATAGAATAGAGTCCAAAATATGACAAAGGACATAGAATGGCGATAATAACGGTATAATCACGATATCGATAAAACTAGGTAGAATATGGTTCCCTTAACTTAGGTACCATGACAAATCAATATGGACATTCTTTATATAGAATTGAGGTCCACATGAACATTAGATCAAGCAAGATACCCTCATTCTTATCATAGAATTGGGGTTTACAAGAATGACACGATATGGCATGATATCATCATCCCATCAAGAATTTCTTATGATATACTCTTTGTATAATCATAAGGGCCGGTATACCATGTTTCTTTAGATTGACATGGCAAAAACTGTGTAATGGGTTTTTAGGGTACAACCAGCTCAGTCGGCCTTGAGGGAATCCAAGGCTACGAGGAGTCTTACGGAGGTCTCTATGACTAACTCGCTAGTCCAAAGGAACGGAATGTCCAATGGAGAGCTTGTATGTCAATGAGAGTTGAGTGTGATCGATAAATCAACAAGAAACGTGGGACTATACTCACGGAGTGGAGAATAGTGCCGATATATATATATATATATGTATAATATGAAACCATCAGTAATAGAATCAGGATAAAATCAGTTTACAGTAAAATAATGACTTAAGTAAAGTCGTGTATTGAATAATTAACGCCTAACAGAAGGGCGTTTACATATATTGCCAATTTGCAGAATTTCCATTATTTCATTAATTTATCAAAAACACGCCTTTCCTGGGGGCGTTTCTTCTAAGCTGACGACTGCAGAGGCAGGCGTCTCATCATTTACATATTCGACATGATATAATTATTCTCAGAAATTTATCAAAAACGCGCCCTTGTCAGGGGCGTTAATCATTAAATTCTTATTTTCACAGAATATATATTCCAGGATTTTAACAGGTACGCGCCCTAGTAAGGGGCGTTACTTTTCAGATTCACGCCTTGTACTGGGGCGTTAGAATATGGAAAACGACTTTGTCCAAGTCGTGAATTTCAAGGGATTTACGATATTTTAATAAATAATATTTCGAGAGACAGGAGACATGTCATGGCAGTAAAATTTAACAGGAATTCACAGAGTCATGCAAGATATTAAAAATCAATATTTCATATGTATTGTAATTTTTAAACAGGATCAATTATTAACCACATGCGATTCTTATGAAATTAACGCCTGCGTAGAGGGCGTCAAATATTAAATTGACGACCACTAGCATGGTCGTTTCTTTTAAATTAGCGCCCTAATCAAGGGCGTTTCTTTCAAAATTTTGTAGAAAACGTAATAAAACCTTATAAACAGTATGCATGCCATGCTCATATACGTATGTATAGATATCTTGCATTAATTCTTATTTGGGCTACAATAACTTGAGAAAATCCTACCTTAATTGATAATCTGGAGATCGACGTGAGGTGTTCTGAAACTCCTACGACTTGGCAGCAAGAAAGGGCAGGAAGATGATTGATGAGGATGAGAGAACCTGCAGAAGATATATCAAAGATATCAATCTTCTTTGTAATGGCTTGCTGGAAGCGAAGAAATAAGAACTTACATAAGTTCTTCAGGACGCAGATCTTCTTAACCTGTACAGAAGAGAAGGAGATGAAGAGTCAGTAACTCTTCATATGCTTTAAAAAAAAAAGAGAAGAACGTTCGGTTCTTCACTCACCGTAGCAGATGATCGATAAAATAGGTTTAGGGTTTGTTCGATCAAGACTATTTATAGGATTTTGGAGTCCTAACAAGAGTAGGGTTTGATTGAGGGTAGTATATCCCTAATAGAGTCCTTACTCTAATAGACACTTACTAGATTAGGTTAATCTTTCCCTGGATAAGCTCTGGGTTCGAACGGTTCACGAACTGAATTAACGCCTTAGGTCAGGGCGTGTATTCGTTAATTGACACCTTACTTTAGGGCGTTTATTAAAAAGCGCCTTGAAAAAGGGCGTTTCGTGTTTTAAAACACGCCCAAGATAGGGGCGTTTCTTTTACTTACCCATTTGGTCGTATGAGAACTGACGACCGCATTTGTGGGCGTCCTTTCTTTAGTCACGCCATGGATAGAGGCGTTTCTTTATAAATTAACGCCTTAATAAGAGGCGTTATTTTTAATTTTGCTTTACTTCGTCCAATTAACCCTATTCCTTTTATATATTACTTCTGTATTATATATGTTTTAATTCATTTCAATTA
This sequence comes from Amorphophallus konjac, assembly GCA_022559845.1. Lineage (NCBI taxonomy): Eukaryota > Viridiplantae > Streptophyta > Magnoliopsida > Alismatales > Araceae > Amorphophallus > Amorphophallus konjac. The sequence continues at coordinate 226,549,183 of CM040120.1, forward strand.
TTCATTTATTAGGGTTGCTACACCCTCCCCCACTTAAAAAGAATTTGGTCCCCAAATTCAATATATATATATAATTATACGTGGAGAGTGTAGGACATATACCTCTTAGAATAACTCGGGAAATCGTTTCTTCATAGATTCCTCGGTCTCCCATGTCGCTTCGCGTTCAGGATTCTTATTCCATTGCACCTTAAGCATGGGAATAACCTTATTCCTTAGAGCTCGTATTTCTCGATCTAATATCTTTAAAGGCCTCTGTTCATATGTGAGATCTTTCTGGATCACCAGATCTCCATGCTCAATAATATGTGACGGATCGTGCACATACTTCTTCAACATAGATATGTGAAATACATTGTGTACCTCGGACAACTGAGGAGGCAACGCGATGCGATAAGCAACCTCGCCAACTCTTTCGAGTACCTCAAATGGTCCGATGAATCTTGGCGTAAGCTTGCCCTTAACACCAAATCTTCGTATGCCACGTCCAGGGGATATTTTAAGAAATACATGATCTCCAACCTGGAATTCAAGATCTCTTTTCCTGGTATCAGCATAAGCCTTTTGCCTTGTCTGAGCAACTTGTAATCTTTCTCTGATTACTTGTATCTTCTCGGTTGTATCCCTTACCATGTCTGGACCTAATAGTTGTTTTTCTCCAACTTCGTTCCAACATATGGGAGATCGGCAACTCCTTCCGTATAAGGCTTCGAAAGGTGCCATTTGGATACTAGCTTGGTAGCTATTATTATATGCAAATTCAACTAAAGGTAAGTGGTCATGCCAGCTTCCTCCAAAGTCAATAATGCATGCTCTCAGCATATCTTCAACAACTTGATTAGTTCGCTCGGTCTGACCATCCGTTTGTGGGTGAAAAGCAGTACTAAAGTTGAGCCTTGTCCCCAACGAATGTTGTAATCCCTTCCAAAAATGAGAAGTAAAACGGGGATCTCTATCAGACACGATTGAGACAGGAATTCCATGTATCCTGACTATTTCTTTAATGTATAGTGCAGCTAGCACATCAATTGACCATCGGCTTTTGATTGGCAAGAAATGTGCCGATTTAGTCAATCGGTCAATGATAACCTAGATTCCATCATGTCCTCCTTTAGATTTAGACAAACCCATGATGAAGTCCATACCAATATCCTCCCATTTCCACTTAGGAATATCTAGAGGATGTAGTTTTCCCGCAGGCTTTTGGTGTTCCGCCTTGACCTGTTGGCATGTGAGACAGCGTGATACATAGTCCGCTATTTCTCTTTTCATATTGGGCCACCAAAAGTTCCTCTTTACATCTTGGTACATTTTAGTTGATCCAGGATGAATAGTGTATCTTGATCTGTGAGCTTCATCTAAGATCTTCTTCTTTAATTCCGGACAATCGGGTACACAAGTTCTATCTTTGAACGATAATCTTCCATCAGAAGTTAGTTGAAAATCAGATTGTCCTTCTAATCTGCCTTTGATTTCCACTAATATAGGATCATCATCCTGAAGTGCTTGTATCTCAGATAATAAGTCTGACTGTATGCTTACATGAGATAGTGTGACAAATTTAGATTCCGTGTCCAAGCTTATATTGAGCTGGGAGAATTGTTCAAGTAACCTCCATTCTTGCATCATACAATTTGCTATCATTGCTCTCGGCTTTCGACTAAGGGCGTCAGCAACATAATTACCCTTTCCGGGATGGTATTGTATATTGAAGTCGAAGTCCTTGAGATATTCTAGCCAGCGTCTTTGTCTCATGTTTAGCTCCTTTTGTGAAAATAGATATTTGAGACTTTTGTGATCGGAGTATACAGTAAACTGCACTCCATATAAGTAGTGTTTTCATATCTTTAGGGCAAATACTACCGCGGCCAGTTCTAAGTCATGGACGGGGTAATTCTCCTCATGCTTCTTCAGCTGACGTGAAGAGTATGCTATGACCTTTCCTTGTTGCATCAGGACACATCCGAGGCCAATGCCAGAAGCATCAGTGTAGACCTCGAATTTCTCTCCTTCTATCGGTAGAGCTAAGACCGGAGCTGTGGTGAGATGATTTTTGAGAGTTTGAAACTTCTTTCACATTCCTCACTCCATTCGTATCGGATCTCCTTGCGAGTTAACCTTGTAAGGGGCACGGCGATCTTAGAGAAATCTTTGATGAATCGCCGATAATAGCCTGCAAGACCTAAGAAGCTTCTGATCTTGCTTGCAATAGTGGGTCTTTCCCAGTTTCTTACAGCTTCAACCTTTGACGGATCTACAGATAAACCGTCCTTGGATATGACATGTCTGAGAAAAGCCACTTCTTCAAGCCAGAACTCGCATTTGCTGAGTTTAGCATATAATTGATTTGTCCTCAAGATTTGTAATGAAATCCTCAAATGCTCTTCATGTTCTTCCTTAGTCTTGGAATATATCAATATATCATCAATGAAAACCACCACAAATTGATCTAGATAAGGCCTGAATATGATATTCATCAACTGCATAAAGGCAGCAGGGGCATTTGTTAGTCCAAAAGGCATAACAACAAATTCATAGTGGCCATACCTGCTTCTGAACGCAGTTTTATGAATATCTTCGTCTTTAATCCTCAATTGATGATAACCAGACCTGAGATCAAACTTGGAGAAATATTTGGATCCAGAAATCTGATCAAATAACTCATCGATTCTCGGCAGTGGATACTTGTTCTTGATAGTAAGATGATTCAACTGTCGATAGTCGATACACAATCTCATGGACCCATCCTTCTTCTTTACAAATAAGACTGGTGCTCCCCACGGGGAAGTACTTGGTCTAATAAACCCTTTTCGGATTAGTTCCATCAACTGCTCCTTCAACTCCTTGAGTTCAGCAGGGGACATTCTATATGGTGCCTTTGAAACAGGACCAGCACCAGGGACTAAGTCGATGGTAAAGGCCACATCTCTTTGCGGGGGTAATCCCGGCAATTCCTCCGGAAATACGTCTGGAAATTCTCGCACTACCTGAATGCCTTCTATCTCGGTTTCCTTAGCTTCTTTAATAGTGACAAAAGCAAGGAAGGATACACATCCTTTCCTGACGAGCTTGCTTGCTCGAAGAGCCGAAATAAGAGGGGATTTGCTTCGACTCTTAGGACTAGTATAAGTCAGTTCCGGAAATTCCTTGAAAACAATCTTGCTATCACGGCAATCAACCGTTGCCTGGTATTTGGATAACCAATCTGCTCCTAGTATAACATCATATTCTTTTAGATCTAAGCAGATAAGATCAATAGGAAAATTCTTTCCTCGAACCAATACCTCACAATTTTGGTAATGATGTGTGATATCCGTCTCGTTTCCGAGAGGAGTAGACAATATTAACTTCATCCATTCTGGTTCTAGAGGTAATGGGTCAGCAAACTTCTTGGAAATAATGGAATGCGATGCACCTGTATCAAATAAGACATGTGCATATTTGGAACAAATTTTTAATGTACCTTCCACCAATCCGCCTTCTTCTTCTGGTTCGGTCTCTTGGATCGCATGAAGACGCGCGTTCCTTGTCACTGGGCGTTTACCCTCACCGTCTTGGTCATTCATTAATGGACAATCGGGAATCCGATGTTCACGACTCCCACAACGGAGACATGCTCCTAATTTCCTCCAGCATTCTTCTGTTTTGTGACCAGCCTTGTCACAATGCTTGCATACTACGTTTGAAGGGGTAGTGGTGATAGAGAAAGGCTTGGATTTCTTGTACTTCTGATCTTGAGAGGAAGAACCTCCATTATTGGGCCTCTTCTTAAAGTTGGGTTTAAAAGAACCCGAACTTGTGACTTGCTCCTTTTTGTCTTTCCCACGGATCCTATCAGATAATTCCGTGGCATCTTCAAGCAACTGAGCTCGGCGCACCATTTCAGTATAAACTTGAATATCCATAGGCGCCAATTGAGTAATGTAGTGAGGCCTAAGCCCATTAAGAAATCTACGAGCTTTCATCTTTTCCGTGCTAATCAAATGCTTAGCATATCTAGACAGTCTAGAGAACTGTGCTTCATAATCAGCCACCGATAAAGATCTTTGCTTTAATGCGGCAAATTCGGCGGCCTTCTTTTCCTGGACCCTATCAGAGAAATATTTGGCGTTGAAATATTCAACGAATTCTCCCCATGTAACTTGAGTTGGGTCAATTGTAGCTTCAATCGACTCCCACCAGCATCTAGCATCCTTTTCTAACTGGAAAGTAGCTAATAAGACTTTGTCCTGATCCGTGCATTGCATAACACGGAATATACGTTCAATCTCCCGAACCCAATGCTCGGCATCGTCTGGATCGGTCGATCCCATGAACTTCGGGGGATTCATATTCTTGAATGCTTGGTGTAAGCTTCCAGCTCGTGGAGCACCACCTTGTGCTACCTGTTGTAGCACTTGGGTCATCCCTTGAAGGGTACGCTGCATGTTGCGCCATTGAGCACGTTCGGCAGCCATTATCCTACAATTACGATAGCTACGTTAGTATTATATCACTATGATCTTATAAAGGACTCATTGATCATTTAACCCTTGGTTCTACCCACTCTCACTTGGTTAAAGGTTTTGAAACCTATCCTTGGACTTGGGTTTCCTAGGAATTGAATACCTTAGGCTCTGATACCACAAAGACTGTCACGCCCCGAGCGCGGAAGATACCCGGAGATGCGCGACGTGTCTATATCAATCATGTCAATCAGAGTGGTCATGTATTCGACACAAAGACAGAGATGCGCAAAATAGCAAGATAACCCAATCCTTTATTTCATAATGGATAGACTATTACAAATCCAATACTCTGTTAAATAAAAAGGAAAAGAATACATAGTTGACTCAAGAAAACTATAGAAAAGACTAGATGACACTTGGAGAATCTCTATCTCTTTCACTCTTGATTATTCCCATCCGATTGACTTCCATCATCGTCGGACTTACCTGAAAAGTAAAAAGGGACAAACGGAATGAGCGAACGCTCAGTAGGAAATTATATCTCAAGTACTAGCGAGGGGTTTAAGTAATTACATTTTCATGAATGCAATAAAGCTATGCATGCTCGCATAAAACGACAAGATAGAGAGAATGTAATATCAAAGAAACAAGATGAACTTAATCATGAACTTCCAACAAGATGACAAGTATATTCAAGATATTCAAGCAAGTACATTTAACAAGTCATGTCAAGAACTTTGGCTATCATGTATCAAGCAAGTAAATTACCCCTTTTCGGGCCACGCATTTCATATAAAGTCAAGTACGATTCAAGTACAAGATGTGTGTGGAATGTCCAATCAAGCAAGTCAAGTACTCGGTATAATGCCAGATACCTTATCATTTTAACTCCCATGGGCACAAGTACTTTCGGGTGCTCCTCCCAGGACCAGATCGGGCCCTATATGCGCAGGCATTTATCATGTGTTTTGACATCCACTCTTGTTTATATAGCCAATATAGAATTTCAATAATCAAGCTTGTAGACACGTATGACAACTTTGATAGAATAGAGTCCAAAATATGACAAAGGACATAGAATGGCGATAATAACGGTATAATCACGATATCGATAAAACTAGGTAGAATATGGTTCCCTTAACTTAGGTACCATGACAAATCAATATGGACATTCTTTATATAGAATTGAGGTCCACATGAACATTAGATCAAGCAAGATACCCTCATTCTTATCATAGAATTGGGGTTTACAAGAATGACACGATATGGCATGATATCATCATCCCATCAAGAATTTCTTATGATATACTCTTTGTATAATCATAAGGGCCGGTATACCATGTTTCTTTAGATTGACATGGCAAAAACTGTGTAATGGGTTTTTAGGGTACAACCAGCTCAGTCGGCCTTGAGGGAATCCAAGGCTACGAGGAGTCTTACGGAGGTCTCTATGACTAACTCGCTAGTCCAAAGGAACGGAATGTCCAATGGAGAGCTTGTATGTCAATGAGAGTTGAGTGTGATCGATAAATCAACAAGAAACGTGGGACTATACTCACGGAGTGGAGAATAGTGCCGATATATATATATATATGTATAATATGAAACCATCAGTAATAGAATCAGGATAAAATCAGTTTACAGTAAAATAACGACTTAAGTAAAGTCGTGTATTGAATAATTAACGCCTAACAGAAGGGCGTTTACATATATTGCCAATTTGCAGAATTTCTATTATTTCATTAATTTATCAAAAACATGCCTTTCCTGGGGGCGTTTCTTCTAAGCTGACGACTGCAGAGGCAGGCGTCTCATCATTTACATATTCGACAGGATATAATTATTCTCAGAAATTTATCAAAAACGCGCCCTTGTCAGGGGCGTTAATCATTAAATTCTTATTTTCACAGAATATATATTCCAGGATTTTAACAGGTACGCGCCCTAGTAAGGGGCGTTACTTTTCAGATTCACGCCTTGTACTGGGGCGTTAGAATATGGAAAACGACTTTGTCCAAGTCGTGAATTTCAAGGGATTTACGATATTTTAATAAATAATATTTCGAGAGACAGGAGACATGTCATGGCAGTAAAATTTAACAGGAATTCACAGAGTCATGCAAGATATTAAAAATCAATATTTCATATGTATTGTAATTTTTAAACAGGATCAATTATTAACCACATGCGATTCTTATGAAATTAACGCCTGCGTAGAGGGCGTCAAATATTAAATTGACGACCACTAGCATGGTCGTTTCTTTTAAATTAGCGCCCTAATCAAGGGCGTTTCTTTCAAAATTTTGCAGAAAACGTAATAAAACCTTATAAACAGTATGCATGCCATGCTCATATACGTATGTATAGATATCTTGCATTAATTCTTATTTGGGCTACAATAACTTGAGAAAATCCTACCTTAATTGATAATCTGGAGATCGACGTGAGGTGTTCTGAAACTCCTACGACTTGGCAGCAAGAAAGGGCAGGAAGATGATTGATGAGGATGAGAGAACCTGCAGAAGATATATCAAAGATATCAATCTTCTTTGTAATGGCTTGCTGGAAGCGAAGAAATAAGAACTTACATAAGTTCTTCAGGACGCAGATCTTCTTAACCTGTACAGAAGAGAAGGAGATGAAGAGTCAGTAACTCTTCATATGCTTTAAAAAAAAAAGAGAAGAACGTTCGGTTCTTCACTCACCGTAGCAGATGATCGATAAAATAGGTTTAGGGTTTGTTCGATCAAGACTATTTATAGGATTTTGGAGTCCTAACAAGAGTAGGGTTTGATTGAGGGTAGTATATCCCTAATAGAGTCCTTACTCTAATAGACACTTACTAGATTAGGTTAATCTTTCCCTGGATAAGCTCTGGGTTCGAACGGTTCACGAACTGAATTAACGCCTTAGGTCAGGGCGTGTATTCGTTAATTGACGCCTTACTTTAGGGCGTTTATTAAAAAGCGCCTTGAAAAAGGGCGTTTCGTGTTTTAAAACACGCCCAAGATAGGGGCGTTTCTTTTACTTACCCATTTGGTCGTATGAGAACTGACGACCGCATTTGTGGGCGTCCTTTCTTTAGTCACGCCATGGATAGAGGCGTTTCTTTATAAATTAACGCCTTAATAAGAGGCGTTATTTTTAATTTTGCTTTACTTCGTCCAATTAACCCTATTCCTTTTATATATTACTTCTGTATTATATATGTTTTAATTCATTTCAATTATTCATTTATTAGGGTTGCTACAATGGTGCTGAGTGAGTCGAATAGGAACGCTAACACTGCGGCGCCCCATGCGTACCCTCTGACTCCATCTAGGTCCCTTAATAGTGGAAGGAACCTGCAGCTCACTCCATCTGCCCTCGTCGCGAAGAGTAGCTTCCCCAACAAAAACATCAGGAAGTGACGCAGGACGATGTCTCCCTCTGGCCCTGGTCCTACCGCCACTCTCTCTCTGGCTCTATCTATCAAGCGTCCAAGGTGCTCCTCGGGAAGCTCTCCTACGGCTATCGCCGCTCCTCTCAGCCCCAGGCTCTCCTGGAGCGTCGCTCGTCCCAACATCGATGAGTGGCATCTTGGTCTCATCAGCTCTAGCCCGAGTAGCTTCTGCGCCAGCTCTCGGTAGTCAGCATAAGTCCACCCCGTCACTGGTGCTCCATGTACTCAAAGTCCCATGATCCACACCACATCCTCCAGCATTGGGATCATATGACCATACGAAAATAGAAAAGCTCTGCTGATCGCATCCCACCTATTGTGCAGCGCGTACAGCAACGCGGTATCTATCCTCATCACCTCGATGATCAGCAGCTCCCCAAAGCCCATCGCCGCCAATCTCTCTCTCTGGTTGTCCGACAGTGCCAGGTATACTGCTCGGACCTGCAGCCAGGAGATCCGAGTCCGTCTCTTCCCCAACATTCATTTAAATAGTCAAAGTCAGTCATTCATATAGTTCATAAATCATGCATTAAATTGCATTAACAACAAAATAACAAAAAATCACTCTGGTTCCCAAACGGTCGTCCCTGGACCATTTCTTCTTCCCTAGCGGTCATGCCCTGGACCATCTAGTTCCCTAGTGGTCGCTGGAACGACCGCTAGGCTACCACCGTGAGGGCTATGTTCGCCCTATTTCCCCAAGCTATGAAAATGGCCTAAAAGGCCGTTACATCATTGTTTTGGGTCCCCAGACCCATTCCCATCCTATTCTACCCACATGCATCATCTAGAAAAATTAAAAATTGGGTTTTTTTGGTCTTGGCCTACCTCGGATGACCGCCTCCCGGCCGGTGCCTCCGGTGCTTCTTCCACTGTGTGCTCCATCCTCTCATCTCCGGGAGCATCTTCAGGCCCTTCCTCCACCGTAGAAGACTCCTCCACCGCCAGTTGACCCGACGGGACCTCTTCCCCCTCCGGTTGGTTCGCCGCCACCGGAGGCGTCTCCTCCTCCTCTATCCGCCGTTTGAATCATCGAATAGCCCTCCTCTTCACCATCTTGGGGCGTGAGTGGGAGTGCGTAAGGGTGCGGTGGTCATCGGAGCTCGGTGGTAGTCGGAGTGGTCTGTTTGAGTGAAGTGAAATGGAATGGGAAGGAATGGGAGAAAGAACGGTCGTTCTTTTTTTTAAAAAATCCCATAGAGCCATGCAGTCTATCACCAGACCGTTAGGCCCTCTTAGCGGTCTTCATGCAGACCGTTTGTCATTTGGGTCACCCTTATTGAAGAATGTGAACCGCCCTTCGTCTAGCGGTCTATCGCTAGACCGTTAGGAGTCCCTTTGCGGTCCTTGTCTAGACCGTTTGGAACAGCTGCATGTTGATGATTTGAAATGCTATATTTGGTCTATTTCTTTGTTTCATTCTTGTGTGGTTTTCATCTTGGATATACATCATGCTTATTTTATATATAATTGTTGATGGCTAACCCCTCTTATTGCCAAAAGATTGAACGCCATCATAATGCTATCATTCCTCGCCAAGCAGGTAAGTCAGGTAAGTATCTCGATCCTTAGTCTATTAATGCATTACTATATGGTATCTTTGATATATTACCTCGAGAACCAACTGTTCATTCATGTGTTCTGGGATCTGATGTCCCCCTCTAACAAAAACAATGATGATCTAGGTGCACATGTTTAATCGTTGGATAGGCCGTTAGGTTGGGAGAGGTGGGGGACGATGGTTCTATCTTGCATGCCGTGGTTGCAGATAGTGTCTTGACCCTGATTTGTCCGATCTAGCAATACTATTCTCAAGTATTTTCCTATTTTTATCCTTTCTTTGCATTTGTTTTGATGATTTTTTTTTTATTTTAGCCCAGCATGCATTATACACATCTTTGAGCATTCATTTGCCCTCATCTGTCTAAAGTGTCTCAGTAATGGTGAATAACTGTATCCATGGTCTTGGGTAAGGAGAATCATTCCACTCTGAGTTGAAAGGTTTCCTTCGGTCTATTTGCTCGATTTGGTTAGCTGAAGATTCTTGTCTGGAGTTTAGTTGCTCGTCTCCTTACTTTTTCTGTTTGCTCCGACCGCCTATTAGCTCTACGTTCCAATGAGGAGGTTGGTCGTGTTTTTATTTCCTTTAGTTGTTAGTTCCTCTAGGCATGTGTCATTTGGTTTGGCTGTTCCGTGTGATTGGTCCAAAGCTTTCCGGAAGATTCCTATCGCTCATTGGTCGAGGACAGGTGTCGGTTTACCTTAACGCCCGCTTTTCAGTGCACTCCGCTTCATTTCCGCTTCACCTCCATGTTCTATTTCACTTTCGCTTCACCTCCGCTCGCTCCCATGCAAAGAGGACATTAAGGAGGGGCGTCTGTTGACACCTATTTTATGACCAATAAGTTGGGTCATCTCCTTATCAATTTTTATGATGTCCCGGGTTATTCGCCGAATATTGGGCCATTTTTGGTCATTTTTTTGGGCTTATTTCATGGGTCGTTCTCCCTGGTTGGGCCTAGCTCCTTTGATTTCTCATCATTTTTCAACTTATTGGGCCTGGATAAGGGCTAATAAGGGTTTTATTGTGGATTAACTCGAAGATTTATCTACCTTTATCTCTTTTGCCACGACTCTTATCCATGCGGTCTATCGCACGACCGTATGGTGGGCGTTGGCAGTCCTTCACTAGACCGCTAGGAAGCAGAGAGTCCTATTAGGTTTCTTTGATCTTCTCTTTTCCTGGACGACTGAGCCATGCGGTCTATCAGTCGACCGTTTATGGAGGCTTGCGGTCTATCGCAAGACCGTTTGGGGAGACAGAGAGTCATGCTCTATCTGTTCTTCCTCTCTTCGGCCGTGGACGAACTAGATTCCTTCATTTGTTGATTTCTCCCTAAGTAGAGACTCTCAAATGATTCTATTTGTTTCTATGGACTCTTGGGAGTATTATCTTCGAGAGTTTGCTATGTTTAGGGCTATTTTCGTGTCATTATCTCTCCAACTCGACCAGAGGGTTTGGGGGTCTATAAATAGAATCATTGACTTCATGGCCTGAAAGAGGAGATTTTCTGGAGTTGCCACGAAGTGCTGCTGCGTTCTGGAGCGAGTACCAATCAGGGAGAAGTCTTTTCTGCGTCCATAAGGCTTCTGGTCCAGGGAGTATTGAGTTCCATTGGTTTAGTTTGAGTCTTTTCTCTTAGTTTTCCCCTTTCCCCTTTGCATCATCATAGCATATTCCCTCTTCCTCTTCCATGTTCTCTGCATTCAATTCACGTTTTCAAACATCCTCCTAGTCTTTTCCACGCCCCACAGGGGTTAAAAACCACCAACCCCAGGTATTCACCCTTCCTTTTATGCACTTTAGTTTAATTGCATCATAGATACTACACTAGTCCAAGGGCTTATTGGGTTACTTTTTCTTTATGTACATTCTTTTGCAGGTTTATAGGGTTCATTGCATGAGGCCCAGCTCTTCTGGCCGGCTAGGTGGGGTGGAGATTCAATTTCCACGATGCTGTTCTGGGTGCTCTTGCGGCCAGTAAGAAGACCGTTTGCAGATCTCAGGCGGTCTACCGCAGGACTATTTGACGTCGTCTGGCGATCATCTAGAAGACTATTTTCCTTTTGCAGCGCTTCACTTTCTCTTTCCCGTGGGCGGGTGACTTCACTTGGCTCTTTCCAAGGTATATATTATGGTTTTACTGCGTTATTTACCTTGGTGGTGATCACACCTTCCTTTGTTTGGGCATTATTCATCATCTTGCTTACTTTCTTTTCTTTTTTTATCTTTGGTTGCTCCACACCCACGGTGTGTGTTTTTCTTTTATTCTTTTGCCCCACGCCTCGGCGTGTGTTTTTATTTCTCCTTCTTCATTCTTGCAGTATTGAGATGACATGCCCACGAGTTTCATGTTGATTGCTTGAGTTAGTGCACCACTTGCTCACACATATTTCACATCTTTCATATCTCTCACATTACACACACATTACCAGCATCACACCCACATAAAAACATCAACAGCCATATCCATAGATTTGGCGACTTTTCGCGCGGGCGTTCATTCAATAGACGGCCATGCCCTGGTCGCTATTTACATGTAGACAGGTAAAACCTACAATTACCGAAAACTCAAGATCCTGATCATAAAAACAAGATGTAAGGATACTAATTATTATCATATATGGATGATCTATGCTATTTATTATCCTCTTGGGCCTTAGAACTTGAGAAAACCTACCTCTTTGGCTTGTTTTGGACGACGGATATAGGTATGAGAGAATTAATAAGAGCAGCTGCAACTACGACAGCAACACTCGAACAACAGCTATACGAACAACGAAGACGTTCGGGAAAAAAATAGAGAAAGTGTTGCAGTAGCTTCAGTAGCAACTACAACAGGAGGTAGAGGTAGAAGAACATGGCGGCTTCTTTGCGAAAGAAGCGGCAGATAAGAAGCAACATGCTTCTTTCACGGCAGTATTATGGCAGCAACTATAGCTTCAAACCGCATCAATAGCAGATGACGTATAAGAACTGAAAGAAGAGGCAATGGTTCTCTCTTCACACAGCTATGGTAGGAGGACGATGCAGATGGTAGCAGGGCAATGGTAGGGCTCGAACGCAATAGAGCAATAGGGATTGCATGCTTGATGGGGGGTTTATTTATAGGATCTAGTTCTAGTATCTTAATGGGATTTAAGTTTCCCATGTACTAATCCTAACAAGTTCAAACTTTCCTATGCAAGTCTCTTCATTGCTATATTCTCAGCCGTCTATCCTAGTTAGAATAAAACCCTAAAGCCTCATGTAAAGCTCGATCGTGATAAAAGCCTCATAGGTATATATGAAAAAGAGGTATTTATTTCTAAGCTATTTCTGTGTGTAAGGCATGTTAAGCCTCATGTGGGCTTTATTAGAACAACCCATTTTATATGTTGTTATACCCTTAACCCATTAAGGTGCATTAGTGTTTATACGTGAGGCCCATATAGTCTAAGGCCTTTTTATGTTTCCTCATTGGAACTTTTATAATTTGTTTGATTTGGGCTCTTTCGAAATTTTATTCCTATATTTTATCCGTGTTGCTACACCCTCCCCCACTTAAGAGAATTTGGTCCCCAAATTCAAATGCATGTAGACATGGAGGGTGCAGAATACTTACAATTTTGGAATAAATCCGGGAATCTTTTGTTCATAGATTCTTCAGTCTCCTATGTGGCTTCCTATTCTGAGCACTTGCTCCATTGGACCTTTACCATGGGGATCGTCTTGTTCCTTAGTGCACGAACCTCATGATCTAGGATCCTTAATGGCTTTTGTTCATAGGTGAGATCCTTTTGTATCACCAGGTTGTCATGATCTATGACGTGAGACTGATCATGAACATACTTCATGAGCATAGAGATATGAAATACATTATGTACTTCAGACAGTTGCGGTGGCAAAGAGATTCGATAGGCAACCTCGCCAACTCTTTTTAGCACTTCGAAGGGACCGATGTACCTTGGTGTAAGCTTGCCCTTAACACCAAATCTTCTAATACCTCATCCTAGGGAAACCTTAAGAAAGATGTGGTCTCCAACTTGAAACTCTAAGTCTAACTCTAAGTCTCTTCTTCTAGTATCGACATAAGTCTTTTGTCTAGACTGAGCCATTTGGAGTCTTTCTCCAATGAGTTGAATCTTTTCAGTAGTATCCCTCACCATGTCCGGGCCTAGTAGTTGCTTTTCGCCAACTTCATCCCAATATAGGGGTGATTGACAACTCCTTCTGTATAATGCCTCGAAAGGTGCCATTTGAATACTTGCCTGGTAACTGTTGTTATATGTAAACTCGACCAGGGGTAGATGGTCATGCCAGCTTCCACCAAAATCAATAATACAAGCTCTGAGCATGTCTTCTACGACTTGGTTCGTTCTCTCGGTCTGACCATCCGTTTGAGGATGAAAAGCTATATTGAAGTTGAGTCTTGTCCCCAACGAATGTTGTAGACCCTTCCAAAAATGAGAAGTGAAGCGCGAGACTCGATCAGACACGATCAAAACAAGAACTCCATGCAGTCTGGCGACTTCTTTGTTGTATAAGGCAGCAAGAACATCGACTGACCATCGGCTCTTTATCGGTAGGAAGTGAGCTGACTTGGTCAATCGATCTATGATGGCCCGTATTCCATCATGTCCACCTTTGGATTTAGGTAGACCCATAATGAAGTCCATGCCGATATCCTCTCACTTCCACTTGGGAATATCTAGAGGATGTAACTTACCGGCAGGCTTTTGGTGTTCCGCTTTGACTTGTTGGCATGTGAGATAGCGAGAAACAAAATCCGCTACCTCCCTTTTCATGTTGTTCCACCAAAAGGCCCGTTTCAGGTCTTTGTACATCTTGGTAGATCCGGGATGAATCGTGTACCTTGATTGGTGAGCTTCTTCTAAAATTTTGTTCTTCAATTTCGGACAATCAGGTACACAAGTCCTTTCTCGGAATAATAATCGTCCATCTGATGCTAGCTTGAAATCGGATTGCTCCTCTAACTTGCCTTTTATTTCTACCAGTGCCGGGTCATTGTCTTGAAGTCCTTGGATTTCGGAGAGTAGATCTAGTTGTATCCTCATGTGTTATAGAGTAATACACCCTTTCTCCTTGTCCGTGCTTATATCCAGCTTAGAGAATTGTTCCAGTAACTTCCATTCTTGGATCATACAGTTGGCCAACAACGCTCTCGGCTTTCGACTAAGGGCATCGGCTCCGGGATTACCCTTTCTAGGATGGTATTGTATTGTGAAGTCAAAGTCCTTGAGATACTCTAGCCAACATCTTTGTCTCATGTTTAATTCCTTCTGAGAGAATAGATATTTGAGACTCTTGTCATCGGAGTTGTAACGACCCAAGATCTGGATACCAGGAAAGGAACTCGATACCATTCGAATCCTGTCCCGCTGCCCACGAGCCGGGGCTCGGAAGGGCTAAAAATGAGTGTGGAGGTACAAAGAAATAAGAAATAAAGCAGGACAATTCAACAATTAATAGAAATAAATAAACAACTACAATAGAGTCAAGTCCAACAAAAAGTACAGTCTAAGATAGGAAATGTACCCAACACGGAGTGAGCACTCGGCCCGGCGAGCTGGCAACTAAGAACCTCCGCACAGCACCCTCAAATCTCGAGGAAGAACCGCCGCACCTGAAACACAGGGGTGAGCCTCCTGTCACTGGCTCAGTAGGGGTCCCGCGGAACCCCAACCGAAAACACGGCGACACGAAAAGTAGCAACTACAACTACAGCAAGAACAAAGAACTGGTGGCCGGTCAAAACTCGACACTACAGCTACTCCTATTGTACCGAAAAAGCATGCCCCGATCTCACAATATGGGGACTACTGAACTAATGGGAGAACCTCTGGCTACGCCGCCAGAAGAAACCATCACGACAATACTGTCATGGACCTAACACCGTCTAGGGAGAACCCTCGGTGACGCTCATCGGAACCCTAGACCTCTATCTTGGGAACACACCAAAATTGCACGTAAAACCACATCTCGTAGACGGGAAGTTGAAACTCAAGTCACAAGAAACTCACGTCATGTGACGGGAGCAGTGCCTACCAGAAGCAAGGCCAGATGCGTCCACTGACGACTTAGTCCACATCCTCAGGTGTCTCGCTACCACGCCCCAGGCGGAGACAGAGACACACAGTAACCAGTACCACGAATAAGGACTAGCTAGGGTCGCGCTTGTCAGCGCGGGTCCGACAGCCCCCAACTAAGTGTGCACACGCAGACCATTCGCTCTAGGTCGGGTCCTCTAGCTGGTTTTCCCCCCAGCTGGACTCAAGGTGCAAAGGTGAGGGGCCCTACGGTAACCAGCCTAAAAACCGTCTCTCTCGGGTAAGCCGCTCCACCACTCACGGGTGGGTCAGCACACACATGCCGTAAGAAGGCTATGACCAGTGGGAGGTCACTAAACGTGAACACGGAAAGTCACACACGCACCCCACTACGAGTAACGCGGAGTAACATGTGGCTCAAAGCCACCAGACTCTGGATGGTCCACTAAACCTACTAAACCCAACGGTCCTTGAGTCACACGACTCGGGTCAAGACCGTTGTACAAGGACATCTCCATGCCATCAATCTAGCCTTCTCCCCTATCCAAGGGAGCTCACGAGCCACCGAGTCGATCCCCTATCCAAGGGAAAAGTGGGAAACCTCCTGCCCCTGGCTGGTTAATTGGACCTCTAGTCCAAGGCCACACACATGGCCCACTTGGAAACCACCTTCCAGAGAAACCCACGACGGGCGGGGAAGCCCCACATCACTTATACCGATACACGATGACTCGATCTAGCGAGAACACGAAAGCCCGAATCATGTGGGGTCACGTAGACCCACCAAACCTACGGGCACACTAATCGGAGTAACATGATACCTCCAGACACTCAGAAACACAGACACAGAACCCACGGGGTGTCTGGAACATCCACGAGACCGATGGTCGGCCACTAGGTCACAACCGGGTCGACCAGGGTCAACACAACGCAACAAACCACATCTAACATGGAAAACAAAGTGGCGGTCCTCCCTAGACTGTCACAGTGCCTAGCGGTCTACCCCTGGACCGCAAGGCACAGCCTAACGGCCGACCCCTGGACCGCAAGGGCTGGCCTGGCGGTCTATCGTGAGACCACAAGGAACCCAAAACAAAAACCTCAAGCGGTCACCACAGGACCGCCAGGATGTTGAGACAGGTGCGATAGATTCAGAGGTGGGGGTGAATGAATCTCCCCTTTAAAATTATAGCCTAATTAATTTTATGCTCAGATATGCGGAATTATAACCTGTTGCAAAAATATTTTGTGAATGCTTAGGAGGATCTCAGCAAAACAGCACAAATGAATTTACCTTCACTCGATCCTAAGCAAGCATCTAATGTGCGAAGTAATAAGATGAACACATAAGAAAATCAAACCATAATGGACACCAGGATTTATAGGTGGTTCGGTCCACAGACCTACGTCCACCCCTCACTCCAAATCGGAGTGAGGCTTCCACTAGCAACGCTAGAATAGCAGACTCAGTCTGCAACAAATGCTGCCACACAGCTTGACCAGGGGAACAACCTCCCCTCTTCCTCCCAACCGGAGGGAACCACTAGTGACACCCAGTCACTAGCAAACCAGAGACGCAAGTCTCTCTTCCTCCAGACCAGGAGGGGACCTACAAGCAGTAACTACTACCTGCAGCCGGAGACCCAAGTCTCCCTTCCTCTGAAGCCCAGAGGGAAGCACAAGTGACACCAAGTCACCTGCAAACCAGAGGTCTCGGACCTCTCTTCCTCCACGAAGGAGGGAACCACTGATGACACAAAGTCACAAGCAAACCGGATAAACAAATCTCCCTTCTCCTGAAACCACAGGAGGAACCCGATCCCCAACAGGGCAATCGGAAGAACAAGGTTCAGTTAAAAGGAAAACAAAAATGCAGCAACCGAAAGCTGGAAAAATGAAATGCACAATAGCTATCGCAAGAGCAAATTGGATTAGATTGGATCTGATCCAAAGTCTAGTGAAGACAAGCAAGCTTCTCTTCTTCTTCACGAGCTCTCCATCTCTCTTTCTCTCTTTCTCTCTTTCTTTTTTCTTCTTCTGCTCTCTCACTCTTGGCTCTCAGCTTCTCTCTTCTTTCTTTCTTCTTCTTGTGCTATCTGCTTCTCTGCAGCTCTTTCCTTCTATCTCGATCTCTCTTTTTCTTCTATCTTTCATCCACTTCATCAGTCTTCTTCAGTGGAAGAAGGCTTCCTTTTATAGCAGCCGCAAGCAGCTAGGGCGTGTGCTCTCTTCGATTCCCGCCTAAGCTTCAGTCCACGTGGCGGCTTCTCAGCATCTTGGATCACGTGCCAGGTGCCTACCTCATATCACGTGCCCAGACACATGTAGGGTTAATGAAGAGTTCAGTCGATGTACAAGCCACAAGCTGTATAGACTTCATATAAGCAGCAGAGTTGAGACTTAAGGATGCAGTGTACAGACTCTGCATTGCAGGCTAGCAGCGATGTATAGACTTGCTGCGTGCAGGCTGCCACGATGTATAGACTTTGCAGCGTAGCTGTGGGACGGTGTATGGACTTGCTATGGAGGCTGTGTAGACTTAGCTGCAGGTTGTGGGACGAATGTCTAGACTCTGCAGACATGCGATGCAACTGGATGTATAGACTTAGTTGTGCTGTGCAACGTACATACTTCATGTTATGCATGAGTCTCTAAGAAGACAGATGATGTATAGACCTTGCCAAAGGAAATGGCTGTACAGACTTGACCAAGGCAAAACAATCAAATGTATGGACTTTCGCAAGGTATAGACTTGATGTGGCTGTATAGACTAGCAAATGCATGAAGAAGCAAGCCAATGTATAGACATGAAAATAAGGGAGTGTACAGACTTGATGAATGCGTGCAAGGGAAGGCAGTGTACAGACATACTGTGAAGAACAATGCCCAAACGCAGTGTACTGACTTTGTGATGCACAAGCATATCCAATGTATAGACTTTGAAGTAAAGGCTGTAGTTAACACAAGCAATGTATAGACTTCAAAGTATGCACAATGCAAAGGCTGTACAGACTTCCTGAGACGCTAAGTGAGACAGAGTTGAATGTACAGACTTTGAGAGACAATGCACTATTGGCAAACACTGTACAGACTTGAGAGACGATGCACTGTAGCTAACGTTGTACAGACTTGAGAGCGTGAGACGCTGAATAAGACGATCGGATGTACAGACTTGGGCTGTACAGACTTTGACTCAAATATGCATATGAGACGTTGAATAAGACGCAGCTATGTATAGACTTTATAGTGAATGCATATGCCAATGTATATACTTGAAAGCGTGAAGTCCAATGTACAGACTTGAAAGATGTGAGCGAGACAATGTATGGACTTGGCCCTTGAAGGATGTACAGACATTGAAGACTCGAAGCCCCATGATGTATAGACTTTGAAGCATGTGAACATGGGGACAATGTACAGAGTTGGCTTCGTGCTTGCTACAGTACACTGTCTAGACTTGGACAGCTTCAAGGCACAATGTGCAGACTTTACCAATGTATAGACTTGGGGTTCTGAACGTAGGTAAAGACTGGGAATGAATGTATAGAGTTCAAATGACCTTATGCAAAGGCAATGTACAGACTTGATGCACGAACTGTGCCCATGAATGAAAAGCACTGTGTAGACTTGTACATACTTGCATGAACAAAGCATATGCATGATGAGACAATGACTGTACTTAGACAGTGTATAGACTTGAAGACGCTCATGCACTGACGATGTATAGACTGTGAATATGAAGAATGTACAGACATGAATCGTGTGCTGTCTAGACAGACTTTGTACATACTTGAGCAATGTATGGACTTCATCCAACAGAGTTCAGGCATGCTGTTAACGGATGTACAGACTATGCTGAAAGGGTATGGCAGCATCACCCATTGTACATACTAACATCACATACTCCAGATAAAATGCAATTATGAAATGCATCAATAATTATGAAATGCACCAATGCACACAACACACAGCCTCAGCCTGTTCATTGGTTATGTCAGATAAGATGTTCAATGAGACATTCATTCAACAAAGTTCAGGTATATATGCAGACTCAACCAGTATGCAGACTAAAACAGATGATGACAGTTGATGACTTATAGTGTTTGCTATCATCAAAACCACAGGGACACAACAATCTCCCCTATCATCAAAACCACAGGGACACAACACAGGAAAGGTGGTGGTCGTCCCCCTGACCGTTTGGCGTAGCCTAGCGGTCAGTCCCGAGACCGCTACCCCGCCGACCTTGACTGACCCAAAACAGAGCCTGGCGGTCTCCACCAGACCGCTAAGGCACCTGACGGTCCATCATTCGACTGCCAGGCACAAATCGACATAAGGGGGACCCTAGCGGTATCCACACGACTGCTTAGCACCGTAGCGGTCGCTGGAACCACTGTTAGGTCGTCCCGAGCGTGAAAATGGTGAAAACCATGGGAAAACCCATTCCACGCCCCGTTCACACCCATGTGAAGGGGAAATAAGGGGAAACTAGTCCCCAACCTCTCTAACACCGAGAGGACCCATTTAGACCCCAAAAATGTGATCAAAACTCTAGATCGGGCTCACACCCCAAAAACATTCATTTTCCCCAAAATGCTCAAATAAACCCACTTGGCTCACCACGACCTACCAAAATCACGGGGATGGAAGTACGAGGGTTAAGGATCCGTCCCCCTACCTCCACCAAAGATTTGACGTGCCGTGGACGCCGAGCCGCGAAGAAAACACCGTTAAACCCTCACGGCACCCCGAACTCGCGGCTGAGCTTCGCCGCGCCTCCACCGCCTCGATCCTCATCTCGTCCGCGCTCGCTCCTCACCTGCGTCGCCTCCACCTTGCCCCTGTCCACCTCCGCCGGCCGCCGGAGAAGAGAGGGAGAGAAGAGAGCGTGAGTGAAGAGAGAGGGAGAGGGTGAGAAAATGAGAGATGGGGAGAGAGAAAAGGAGGTTAATATATATAGAAAAACCCAAAAATTTAAAAAATTTAAAAAATATGAAAATTACCTCCACAATACTCGGGAAGAGCACAATGCGTCGGTACTGTCTCGGAGTCGGAGAACGCAACGGTTCACCCTACATAAAGTTCCAAAGGCATATCAGGGAAAAACACGTGTAAAGCACAAAACACACCCCGGGACCCACGAAAATGATCCGAAAAAAAATATCTGAAAAAGTCGGGGCAAATACAGGAGTACACAGTGAATTGATCTCCGTAGAGATAGTGTCTCCAGATCTTTAAAGCAAACACTACCGCGGCCAACTCCAAGTCGTGCATCGGGTAGTTCTCCTCATGCTTCTTTAATTGTCGGGATGAGTAAGCAATGACTCTCCTTTGTTGCATTAACACACATCCAAGGCCAATACTAGATGCATCAGTGTATACCTCGAACTTCTCTCCTTCAGTTGGTAATGCCAAGATTGGGGTAGTTGTCAGATGATCCTTCAAGGCTTGAAAACTTTTCTTACAGTCTTCGTCCCACTTATAAGGAATCTCCTTACGGGTCAGCCTTGTCACGCCCCGAACCGATAGCAGCGGAACGTGTCGTTTGCTCGGAACGTGGCAGTTAGTCAGTCGTGAATGATCAAGAGCAATCGCATAAGACGAAAATAATTTTGAACAACAATAGAAATTTTATTTCTAATATAAATCTCTTACAAGAACTTGTTTTCCAACTTAAAGACTCCATCACAATGGAAAGGAAGGAAACAACATACTAGCAGACTTAGACAAGATAACTGAATAAGAGACGCTAAGCTAGACTCAAGAAAGACAAAAGATTCGGATTTCTCTAGTTTTCGAAGCTCGCTTGCACACTTGTCCCGCCCGTGTGAGTCTCGGTCTCGCTAGCCACCTGATTACCTGAAAATGTGGGAATAAAACGGAGTGAGCGAACGCTCAGTAGGAAATTATATCTCAAGAACTAGCAATAGGTTTAAGTAATTACAATTTTTCTCACATGTAAATGCAATATGGCTATGCATGTAGAAATAACTGAGCAACTGAAAACTAACAATAGAATAACATGTCGAGCAAAACTTTCAAGTCAGTCTTAAACAAAAGGTATTCATGAGAGACTTTATAGATTATTGGCTATTTCATGCAAGTACTTTGCCCGTGTCGGGCCACGCTAGTAAAGTCACACAAGTCAAGTCACGCACGCGAGAAAGAGAGAGAGTGTGGAATGCCAAAGATCAAGAGAGAAAGTACTTCGGTGCAATGCTAGACACCGTGATCAATATAACTCCCATGGGCACTAGTACTTTTGGGTGCTCCTCCCAGGACCAGATCGGGCCCTTATATGCACAGCATTAAAGATAGATCTAGACATCCACGATAGTTTATAGCCAATAAGGAGTTTCAAGAACAAGCTTTAATATGATGATAAGATAAGATTTTCATGGAATTCAAGGGCAAGGCCCTTGAGTAAGGACATTCTTTCGATAAAATCCACGCAAAGCATATAAACCATGACATGTCGATAAACTGGGTGGAATTGGTTCCCAAACTTGGGTACCATGACAATTAAGTCTCCATATAGATGGTCACCTATTTGATATAGAATTGAGGTCCACAAGAACATCATATTAATGGCATGATGTCTTCATCCCATTAAGAATATTCTCATGATATCCCCTTAGCATATCATGAGGGCCGATATACCATGTTTCTATAGAGTGACATGGTAAAATAGTGTGATAGGTTTTTATGGTACAACCCGCTCAGTCGGCCTTGAGGGAATCCAAGGCTCGAGGAGTCTTACGGAGGTCTCTATGACGAACTCGCCAGTCCAAAGGAACGGAATGTCCAATGGAGGGCTTGTATGTCATCGAGAATTGAGGGGTAATGCGATAAACAATCGTGAAACATGGGACTATATTCACGGAATGAAAATATAGTGCCTGATAACAGATTGATATATATATATATATATATATAACCCTCGGTTAACAGAAAATAGTTTAAAATAATCACACAGGAAATTAGCGACTTACCCTAAGTCACTACTTATCAAATTAACGCCCTTCACTGGGTCGTTTCTTTACAATTTGACGACTTCTGGAACAGTCGTCCTTTATAAATTTCTATTTGTTGAAATTTTCTTAATTCTATATTTTTTATAAAACGCGCCTTATCCAGGGGCGTTTCTTCTAAATTAGCGCCCTTGTTTGGGGCGTTATTTTTACAAGAGACGACTCTATGAAAGTCGTTAATTATCATTGGTTTCAAGAATATGAACAGTAATGATTTTTCATGATAAATAATTCAGGAAAACACGTATATGAACTGGACAGGAAAAATAGCAGGATTCAAGGGTTATAATCATGCATTAGGTCAGATTCCTGGTTTCATAGATATAAAATTTTAAACGTGGGTAATTATTAATTAGGTGAAATTGACGACTCATGGGCAGGGCGTCAGAACAAGAATTAGCGCCCTAGGCTGGGTCGCTTCTTTTAAAATCTTACAGAAACCTTTGAAAACATAGTAAGACTATATGCATGAGATCATGGATGATATTATTACATAATCTATGCTAGTTTGGGCTACGTTTCTTGAGAAAACCTACCTGATTGATGATCTGGGTTGATGGTACTGAAGAATTTTTGAAGGGAGAACGGTACTCTGTTCTAAACAGAGTGTCCTGAGAACAGCTACTCACGAACTTTAAACAATAGCAACACCAACAACAGCCAAGCAACAGCAGCCCTTAGAGTGATAATAGATGAACAGGGTGTTGTTCTTAGGCTTCAGACGTAGATATTAATAGCTCCCTCCCCCTTTCACAGTGAACGGAAGAAGAGGACGTCGATGAAGAACCTCACGTCCTTCAGCTAGACAGGAGGGTTCGATGCAGGCAACCTACAGAAGAAGAAGATGAAGAACGATTAATAATCTTCATATTCTCTGACTGAAGGCAGAGGAAGAAGAACATTACCTGTTCTTCACGCACGGCAGCAGAGCTTCCTTCAACCAAATAGCCTATTAGGGTTCGACAGGAAGGGTTAATTATAGGGTCTTAGAAATTCTAATAGAGTTAGAGTTCGATTAAAAGCAATATTTCCTTGATAGAGTCCTTTCCATGATCTATCAACCCATACTAAAAACTTACCCTGGATAGTCTGCCAGGTCGAACGGAAATCAAATGTAATTAATGCCTTAGGCTCGGTCGTTAATTTTTAATTGACGCCTTGAATCTCATCGTTTTTAAAGAAATAACGCCCTTCCGTCGGGCACTATTCATGATTTCACGTTAACTTGTACTTTAGGATTTTTATCTTTTTTATTTGATTAGGTTTAGTTATGAAATTTTATGGGTAATAGTTTTCCATTTTTCATGATTTTTCCATATAATTAGTTTTTAAAAATTCCTTTAAATCAAAAGGTGGCACTATTTACTTTTTCATAAAGTAACGACTTTTATTAAGTCGTTTATTATGAAATTCACGCCTACGTGAAGGGCGTCTCTTATCTTTTGACATTTTACCTTAGAAGCAAAATTGTGTTTATACCCATTAGAATTCTTATCTTATATATCCTTGTGCCATTACACTTTAGCTAATTAACGACTTATCATATGTCGTCCTTTTTTAAAATAACGCCCGTAGTAAGAGGCGTCAATTGTGTTTGATAACTTTTCTTCTTAACCTCTAAAAGACCGATATCGTATATATATCTATTCTTTTCTCTTTTAATTTTTCTTAATTCATTTAAATCTTATTAATGTATATTTCTTCCTTCTAATAAAAGTATAATGTAATAAATGTGAATATTAAATTTTATAAATTATTAATAAAATATTAATTGATGTTTTCTTCAAGATTTATCGATTCTAAATTCAAATAAAATTATATTATGCATTAAATGCCTAGAAAAAAATAACATGTTATTCTTAAATTTATTATAATATAACGGTAAGGTCATTATGATGTCGGGGGTCGTGTACAGGGTCTGGGGCATGGTATAATAATGCGCATATACATATTTTCACTTATAATTCATGCATTTTTGGTTCTTATTATTTACGTTTATTTATTTGCCTCAGTATAATATATATACATTTATTTCTATATATTTATAAGGTTGAGATGTTAGGATATATATATATATATATATATATATTGTATTAATGGTAGAAGATAAGGAAATGTGTTAAAGCCCATTAAGCGTAGAATGCTTTGGGTCAGGTTTGGGCCAAAAGGGACTTATCATTAATTTCACGTTTTCGGGGTTAAGCCTAAATCCTTTATTACGGCCCGTTAAGTGTGTCTACTTAACTAGTTATTTTTATCAGGCCCTTGTCAGAGGCAGGTTCGATCTGAGCAACCCTAAAGGAATATCACTTGGTTATTTATTTATTAAACATTATATACATATTTGTAAGAATATGTATTAGATATAGATTTTCTTCCTAAACTTATTTATTCCTATCTTAAAATTACCGGGCGTTACAAGCCTGGTAAGAGGAACGATGATCTTGGAGAAGTCTTTGATGAATCGCATGTAATAGCCAGCTAGGCCTAAGAAGCTTCGGATCTTAGTGGCATTTATGGGTCTTTCCCAATTCTTCATAGCCTCGACTTTGGACGGATCCACAGAAATTCCATCCTTTGAGATTACATGCCCTAAGAAAGACACTTCCTCGAGCCAGAAGTCGCATTTGCTAAGTTTGGCAAAAAGTTGATTATTCCTCAATATTTGTAATGCAATCCTTAAGTGTTCTTCATGATCTTCTTCGGTCTTTGAATAAATCAATATGTCATCAATGAAGACCACTACAAATTGATCCAAGTGAGGCCTGAAAATGCTATTCATCAACCGCATAAAGGCTGCAGGGGCATTCATTAGTCCAAAAGGCATAACAACAAATTCGTAGTGCCCATACCTACTCTAGAATGCGGTCTTATGAATGTCCTCATCCTTGATCATTAGTTGGTGGTATCCTGACCTAAGATCAATCTTTGAGAAATATTTGGATCCAAATATTTGATCAAATAATTCATCGATTCTTAGCAGTGGATATTTATTCTTGATGGTAAGGTGGTTCAACTGTCGGTAATCGATGCAGAGTCTCATCGATCCATCTTTCTTCTTGACAAATAGTACGGGCGCAAGGGGACTGATAAGTGGTTATCAAGGTAAGATGACACCTGTCACAACCAACAAGTGATAGGAATAATCCAGAAAACTCCAAGCTAACCACAAGGTCAAGATATCACGGATGACCCCTATCTGGAATGACAGACAATGAAAAAAAAGGTGATGAATAAAACAATCAACCTCTTGCCAAAAGAGGCACCCCAGCGTGTAGCAACTGCAAGTTTCACTCTATTAGAGGAGTTGTCGCAAACTCGGTTCACTATCGTGTGGTTCACAGCTAATGAGTGGA
Source organism: Amorphophallus konjac (assembly GCA_022559845.1). NCBI lineage: Eukaryota > Viridiplantae > Streptophyta > Magnoliopsida > Alismatales > Araceae > Amorphophallus > Amorphophallus konjac. The sequence continues at coordinate 226,575,074 of CM040120.1, forward strand.
TCAAAAGGAGGGAATAACTTGGTTAAATTGAATGAATTGAGATAGGAAATTCTAAACAGGGGTCATACTGACCAACAAGATCAAGCAACTAACTCAGAATAGTCTTTCAAATTCAGAATGGAATAGGATTATTTCTTATTCAAGAATTTAGGCACGATTGATCATCAACTAGAGAGTGGGTGGGGTAAATTGTGAGTCGGGAATGCTTAAAAATGACATGGTGCATGCAGGACTAAAAAAAGAAATTATTAAAATGAATACAAAGAAATGATAAAATATAAGATACTTAAAGATAATATTGTTAGACTACATAAATCAAGGTCAAGAGTCTTCCGCAACTACAACGTGCGAGATAGAGTCCATTATCCCCAAATTTGTTCAACCCAATGGCCTATCTAACGATTAACTGTGTGTCCGTAGATCATCACTATTTTTGGTAGAGGGGAACTTAGATCCCAGAACTCACAGAGAACCAGCCGGTCCTTGAGATAATATAATATCATAGATAACATATAGTAATGCAGAAGAGTAGGGATGGAAATACTTACCTGAGTGGCGTGGGACTTGTAATATTTTTTTTGGAATTTTCCTACTATATATTCAAATTTTTATGGTTTTTTTATAAACAAAGATAAGAGATGATTAAAACTAACAAGATCACATGGAACAATGCGTAACAATAGAGCAACATTGGCACAATCAAACAAGGGAATAGTGGGGCTGTAAACAAAGCAGACAACCAGACACGATAGGATGGACTAACAAATGCATGCTAGGACGGTTAAACAGAACACATAGAATGCATGGTGGGGATGACAAGCAAACAAATAGAAAGTACGATGGGACGAGCGAAGAAAGCAGTTAAACAAAAGCATATATGGCGGGAGGGGCATTCGTTAGAGCAGACAATCAGAAACACGGTGGGATTGGCAAACATAGCGGACAATCAGAAACACGGTGGGATAGTCAAACATAGCGGACAAACAGAATGGCATGGTGACATGGATAGGCAAAACACACAGAATGGCACGGTGGGATGGTGGGGCGGATAAACAAAACATATAGAATGGCACGGTGGGATGGATAAATTGTAACACCCTAGAATTTTTTAAGATTTTTTTATAATTAAATAAAATTATTAAGCATTTAAAAGGCTTAATGGGCTATTTAATGAGTTATGGGTTAAGTAAATTAATTTGAAGGCCAATTATTAACCTGATAAATAAGCCCAATTTAAATAGACCCATAAATCCAATTCTAAGGCTTTTAGGCCCAAGCCCAGCCCTAGAGACGTATTAGGATAAATTTCCCAATTAAATTAGATAATTAGGGGATAATTAAGAGAGGAGTTTGAACAAAATTCAAATTTCCTATGCCCAAGTAAGAAACAGTCAGTCACGTGACCGCGACCTGCAGAAGGCGGTCTAGGGAAGACCGCTACCTTGTTCCGTGAACGCAAGGTGATGAACCCTAGAAAAATTAGATTTTTATCCACCCAAATCATCAGGGATCGATGTGATCTGGCATGGGGGCATGTGTAGGACTCTTAGGGATCGATTCTAACCCCAATGAGGAGTCCTCTTTCGATCCAATCCCTCCACCCTAGGCTAAACTCTATAAATAGGGCCAGTTTCGACCTACACGAACCCTAGTTTTGGCTCGCGTAGTTTGAAGGTAAGGCGTCGTCTGTTTAGGTTGGTCCTTTAGGGTTATTTGTTCCCTTTTATATCTTATAACTTCCTTCTAAATCCCGTGCTAGGAGAACAAGGCATCGAAGAGTTAGAAGGTCTGGAAGTAGCTGTTTCTACACAGAACTCGCAGGAATTAATGAGCGTGTTCTTCCGAAGAGGATCCGAAGTTTAGGGACCTTGTGAGAGGTATTTTCAAGTTCAGCCTTTAGAGTTAATTGTTCCCTTTTGTGTCTTCTAACTGCCCTCCAAATCTCGTGAAAGAAGATCAAGCGGTCAAGGAGATAAAACATCTGGAAGTTGCTGGTTCCACACAGGACGCGCAGGAACGAGAACCTTCTTTCAACAACAAATTCGAAGTTTAGAGTCTAACCTAGATATAGGTTATCTCATGTTGGCTTAAACATCAAGTTAGGAATAAAAGCCCTCAATTACCTTGTGATTTCATGCACTATACATAGAGTATTTGACGTTTTTCTATGACTGCGCATACATGTCTTTCACTGCATACTATCCATGCACCCCTTAATTGAAAGATAAGAATTTTGGCTTAACTCATGTCTTATCATGCACTTTCTTTGTTCTAGACATGATATCATATCATATCCCTCAGTTCCTTATAGTTTCCATTCATTTATTACCCTAGAATAGGCCCTACACGTTGTTTTAGCTTCTATCTGTTATAGGCAGAAGGCGGTTCAATAGAGACCGCCGTCTTCAAAAGGCGGTCCCCGATAGACCGCTACTATCAAGTGGTGGTCCTTGACAGACCGCCACCTGGTTTTTGCAACCTGGCCAAAAACCTTATCTTATTCCTATTATATTATTGATATTCTGCATGCCTTAGCATAGTAATGGTGTATTTCTGAACGTGGCATATTTCATACTTTATGTTAGCACGATTTTAAAGCTTATTTTTTCATGCATGTTAATTTCATGCCAAACTTTATAGTTTTGTATTTAAAGGGAATTTCCATGACTTGATTTCACTTTGATCTATGTTTTAATCGTTCCCTTTCTCACCTTCTGTTTCGTTAAGTTCACATATGGCCCGTATTCCGGTACGTTGCTATTAGATCACTTGCACTTGATAGGAACACTCTCTTAGACTTGAGAGCCTCTCTGTCGGATATTATTTCTACCAGACTAGGTGATCATGTTTCAAGGCCTCCGTAAGTCTCCGCGAGCCTGGGATTCCCACTAGGACGTCGAGTTGGTTATATCCTAAAAACCCAATGGACTGGAAAGCACTTGAGTTTTCCACGTTTTACTGCACTCGGACTTGATGGCGGCCTTCAGGCGACCGCTACTTCATGATAGCGGTCCGGGCGTTACCGCTTTCTATCTGCAGTTCTGCTGCGTCGACCCCTTTTCTTTTTTGGCGTCGACCCTGTCTAAAGGCAGTCTTGACTTGACCGCTAGCTCAAGAAAATGGTCCTCTTGAGATCACATTTTGTCATCTTGTTTTCCAACCCGTGGTTTGACCCAAGGGTTGATTATACTTTATTCCTAGATGGTCCTTTGATTATTTTGAACCTAACATATTATTCAATAAGCCATTAATGAACTATGGAAATCTATGAATGTATCGTTATGCTATCGAAATTACTCTGTGGCATAATGTCCAATTAATTCATCCTTGATCTCATGATTTTCATTTTTGGTACGTTATTACCTTGGTATTGATGTCATGAAACTATTGTTGGAATTGTTATTATTGGCCTACTTTATTTCTCATGGAAGTAGCATGATTTATAACTTGAAGATGCAAGAGCGGGCACGGATAGTGTCCAAGGGCTCCACGCTAGCCGCCTCGACAGATGGTCGGAAACATAGTGTAAATCATGGTATGATGAACACTGGCGTCGTATTGCGCTGGGAGTACTTTTTTTATAAATGGGTGAAATCCATGAATTCTCACGAGGCGCATTGCGCTGGGAGTACTTTTTTTATAAATAGGTGAAATCCATGAATTCTCATGAAGCAATCTCATGATATTTGCATGCTTGTTAAAGTACATTCTAGTTACATGACTTTCTCGTTACATAATAGTACATTCTCATTATTGAAAGGCCACATTATATTCTTACTTGCTCATGCTCTCTTATTCACTTGAATTCTCATATCTCTATGGTCTATATTTTGTTACTTGTTGTTACTATGGTTTTATTCACGTGTTTTACCGTGTTCCTTTGTCTTACCTTCTAGAGCGAAAATGTTAATTACTTAAGTATTGCCTTCATGTTGATATGAAGGTACCTACTAGGCGAGTGCGCTCATTCCCTACTTTCCAATCTTTTTCAGGAAACTCTAGTGGATCAAATTTGGATTTCTCGAATGATGGATCCGAGGGTGAGAGCGATTGATGGATGGGAGAAGCCTTAGTTTAGACAAGAGTCTTGTTGTAATTTAAGTTCCTTCACTGTAATAGGTGGTGAAGTCAATCATGTTATGTAATTTTCTTTTTTATTGAGTCTAGTAAGTCAAAGAGAGTCAAGTCAAGTGTCTTTTGTTAACCTTTGATTATGATTCAATAAAGTTGGGATTTTGAGTATATTATCTTGTGATTCACTCTTTGTGTGCGAATGTTTAGCGCTCTGATTATCATGCTAGCTTGAGGCTTATTTGTCGGCTGTTCACGTTCTCAACTCAATTCCGTTGCATATATCGGGACATGACATAAACAAAACACACTGAATGTCACGGTGGGACAGACGAACAAAACAAATAGAATGGCACGGTGGGATGACAAATAGAGTAGACAAGTAGAGGTAAAACCAAAACAAACATAAATATTTCAGGCAACCAATGATCAAAGCTGAGCGAAGAATTGTCGGGTTCATAAACATGCAAGGGCCCTCCCGTCGAACCATAATCAAATCATATAATGAGAAAGAATAATCATGGGTGAAGAAGGATTGGTGATGTAAGGAACTTAGATCGAGTCATGGTTGGGACTGAAAGGTTGAGACAGATCATAAGACATGAGCGAGACTTAGGTAAGAGCAATGATGGAATGATAGAAAGAACGATTGAACGAGCAATGCTGATACATGTATTCTTCACACTTAGCAAATAAATTAAATCTATTCTCAAAGTGATGTAAATGAATGCATGACAAAGTTGGTTTTTGGATTTTGGAATATTCAATTTGTTTGAAATTTTGAAATTTTTTATTTTTTTGGATTTAGAAAATTTTCACTTCTTTTTTTGGAATTCTAAAATATTCTATTGTTTTAGATTTTTGAATATTTGATGTTTTAATTTTAAATTTTTCTATTTTTTTGGATTTGACATGTTTGACTTTAGATACTAGGTTTAAGTTAGCAAATTGCAACAAGGCTAATTAAATTGTTGGCCAGGGGTCCTTGTTCCTTCCCCTTTCTTTAAAAACTACCCCTCAGCATGGGTGTGTATTAAAAAGTGGCATCCTATAGCTGACTATCCATGGTTAATAGTATCCCTACAAAGGCCATTCTTGAGAAACACTCTGGCTTTGGAGAAAGAAATGGAAGAAAAAGTGGAGACAAGTGCGGTGTAGGTTTAGAGGTGTCAAGGTTTGACTTCCTTCCATGGTACTGCCATTAGGGGTTAGGTCTGTTGCGCTAGGACTTTTGTCTCTAATTTTTTGACCTTTCTTTAATTAGGCATGCATGCGATCATGCTCATGACATCTCGTGGGGAACCGTACTACTACTCTTACCATGCCTTTTTTTTCTTTTTGCACATTCACATTTGGAATGATTTTTTTTACTATGATTTTCTTTTGTGAGGTCTTATGAGACTGCCCTAAGACTTACTCTTTTTCGGGAATGCTTAGGTCGCTCATCTTACCAATTCAACCCAACCCCCACACCTTGGTCGAGTGGAGAAGTGAAAAGACTTTCATGCCCCTTGGGGATGGCCAAAGTAGGAACGATGTTTACAAAGGAGTCAGCTAAGGTTTCCATGTAGTGTGTACGGTCAGTGCTAAGGAGTTGCCTTTAATGACTGGGGAGGGAATGCCAGACTCTTGATGTGGAGTTGTCATAGCCTAAGTGCCATCGAAGCAAACTTTAACCTTGGATTGACTCGACTTACCCTAAGACAAGACCTGTAAACTAACACTCATTATCATGTTGAAAATACCTCACTTGTAATGCAAGCCTAGAAATAAATAATATGAGAAAAATGAAGGTGTATTCTTATGTAAATAAAATATACCTTACATCCTTTATCGTGGAAGTATCTTACAATCCTGAAGCATCTTTGAATTGCCCCTTGCACTTTCTCTTCTTGTCTTCGCAACTCGTAGAATATGGTAGGAAAGGCAAGAATGACAAGGATTTGAGGTAGCTCAACATAAATGAGTGGAGACAAGACTAGACTTAAGTTAAAGAAGTGTATGCCCTACAAGTCAATCACTTATGAACTGATGGCATCATTTCTTATATATTCTTATTCGTATTTATGACAATTTCTTCATTATGTCTTATTTATTTATGCGTATTACCACTTGACATGATGAAGTCCTTGAACACGTGCTATGAAAGTTGAACCATAATGAGATTATGATAGTAAGATCAACCTTCTAGATGCATGTGTTCTAAATGTTCCAGGTCATAGGATCTTTGAGATAGGACATCAAAGAATCCAGATAGACAAGTGCACATGATATCGTCTCATATGATGAGGGTGACTGATCTCACAGTCACTGGTGTGGAGACACTAAGATAAATGTGTAGGTGCCCATTACAAGAATAGGGTTCACTGAACTGATTAGATCAAGAATCTCTGGATGATAATTATATCTAACTGTCAACCAAGAGATTCTTTAGTCACAATTACACAGTTGGTCCTTGGACATGAGTCACTAAAGATACCTTACATGAGGACTTCTGTATTTTGATTCCTAGCATAGGGACTTTATCCATAAGTCCTAGATGCTCAGGTATTCGGATACAGCAGAATACATGCAAAAGTAATTGAGTGACAACAGTGGATCATTCACTCTCAGATATAGCATGAGAAAGAATGCCCTATGAATGGTACTCGGTTAAATCATTGGCCAAGGTAGATAGTTCAATGGAAAAGGAGTTTTCCATTGGGACTCGGAGTACGTTCATCGGGTCATAGATAAGAAGGGTTTGATAGTATGACCATACCCTTAATTATGAACAGGGGCGTTGGGCATGAATGGAGGACTATAGCTGTGTGGTAACTGTTGACGGAAAGGTCCCAGAGTGGTTTTATAGACCCCCTTTGTCTTCTGGGGTCACGGAGTGTTGCTTGGTGCTTACCGTGGCCTGAAAGCCCAACAGAGGAATAATCATGAGATGATTATTCATCATAAGATGATTAATTAATTATTTAAGTCATGAGATGATTAAATAATTAATTCCATGTTAATTAATAATGTGGAAAAGGCTAAGAAGGAGTTCTTAAGCTTATTGGGCCTAAAACCAGATTGACATTGGGCCTAGAGGGTCACACACATTAGGGTTATGGACGGTGGAAGTATATTCGCAATATTAGACTTATTAGGGTTTTTGTTAAAGATTGAGAAGTCTATAAATAGTTGTTATGGGAGAACCCTGGGCCAGGCATCTACGGTTTCCCTGTTTGGGCCGCCCCTTCTCTCTCCTCTCCCTTCTCCCTCTTGTCTCTAGCGTAGAGATCATGGAGATGTTGTGGAGGAGATCGTTCGTATGGCGCTACGATGAGGAGATTCCACTGTTTGTGCCCGTGTGGATACTAGAGGTTATTCACTTGCACAGCTAATTATCGCCACGAGGGATTGATGCGGGACGGAGACGCAACCGGGCTAAGACCTTCGACCGACTCGAAGTGCGGCTAGCACTAACATGCTAAAGACAAGCCGGGCGGCTGACCACCATGGCATTCTCCGGGTGGAGACATCTCTCAACAACAACTCACTCTAGCCCGACGATCATCCCTTGTGAGGGAAACGTGGGATCGCAGCGGTTAAGGAACCACTGGGCAATGCAATCCGAGCTCGGTGCTCGACTGGTGCTAAGGAACGGGCGCTCTCAACTCACAATCACGGTGATTTGAAACTAGCTAATGGCCCTATTCTCACAAACGCAGCATGATAGAAAATATACTAAACCAGCAATGTGATATAGGAATGAAGCGCGTACCTCCACGACTAGCGCATGGGGAAGAATTCCCTGCCGAATCTGACAACCCCAATACACACAAATAATAATTGTATAATTTCAGAACATAATGCCCACTCCACGCAGGATAGTAAAGGGCTACAAGTGCAATTTTGAGGTTGCTGGAATCCAGGTTGACGGGCCACACTCGCAGGAGGTGAGGGAAGCGAGTCGGGGCCGATCGGGTGAGCCGATTGGAAGCCGACTTGGTTTTGCCCGCGCTGGTCAACCTGCGCAGCGAGCTTGCGGAGGCCGGTACGCCAAGAACCGATACCCGATCGGAGTGCCGTTAATGAGAGAACGTCTGCGACAGGGTGAAGTTTTTCTGCTCCGAAGGGCGCAATCAGATCTTACCAGATCTGGGTGCAGCAGTGACAGTTCTCAGCCTCTGGTTCTACGCACACAGAACTGCACAGAAAGATAATTAATTATTTGAAAAATGGCTCCCGGTGTCAGAATGAGGCGCCGTTTATTGCAGATCGTTGGTGATGTCTAGAGGAAGGATCTGACCAAGCGGTTTGGTCAGATCTACAAAGGGGAGGGTGGGGCAGCTCCTGGAAGTCGCCCTTGCTTCTGGGTCAGATCTGCACAGAGTGGTCTGCGTAGTCCCACGAGAACCTCTGCCACGATCAGCACAGATCTCGGATCGACACTAGCTTGGCGGCAAAGAGAAGAGGACTCGAAATCCTATGATCACTCTGAAAGGCAGATCCAGATAGCATGGGAGTAGATCTCTGGTAATTTTACCAAGACCGGATATGAAGAGGATGAGGCGGTGGGTGATTCATGATCCGGGGAAAATTTTTGGACGGGCGGAAGTAGCACAGCACACGAATAGAACGATAACAGTTGCCTCGTCGTCACACCTCTGCTCGGGGAGTCGCACCCTGGTTAGAACCCATCGTAGGAACTAGATCTTGAGCATCACACTCAAGGGAAAAATCAAAGAATCACTCTCCAACACTTTTTCCTCTCACAGAAATTTCATTTCTTCATTAACTTCAACAAGATACTATACATGGGTTTATATAGGAATATTATGGGAGGGGCATGGGGATAGGAGTGTGGCCAAGAGAGGGAAGGGGGAAGCTACGTGAGGGATAGGGGGGGAGTGGGGAAGGTGGCTTCCTCCTTGGTCAAGGAAGGGGGCATCCACCTCCTTAGACCAAGAAGGGGGGCAACCCTTCCACATGTTCAAAAGAAAAAAAAACCACCTTTCCACACTTGGTCCTAGATGCTTTTCACACCTAGCACACTAAGCCCATAGGCTTGTTCACAATTAACCCCATTTGACCCATTCATACCTAGCCCATGGGCCTTTTCACACTTGGCCCTTTTAAAGCCCAATAGAAAAGCCCAATAACTTTAGACCACTATTCTAGCCCATTAATTCTAATCTAGCCCATATGCCATACAATAGCACAATTGTCCAACATGGACTAAAAGAGGGCCCAACATGGCCAAAAAATGTGAAATAAGGATGATGGCTTGGCTGATGCGTCCACGTCCTCCGCGAGCTAACTGGGCCCCGGCGTGTCCTCGTCCACCGGCGTGTATTACGGCGTGTGTCTGCAGCAATTCTCCCCGGGTGGGAGGAACTCGACCCGTTCGAGTAAGGGTCCCGAGGCTTGAGCTCCCCGCGTATGATCAAGGCATCGTCTGGCACGGGGCATTCTCTTCAATGCACAAAGAAGTGTTGGCAGGCTTCGTTCCTAGTGGTGATCACCTGCTCATCCAGTATATAATCTATATGCTTGCGTTGAGGCTGGAAGAGGTGGACTCTCGTGTGGTGTGTCACTTACAACAGGAGGAGAAATCCCAAAACTCACTAGGGATCACCGCGGGGTTCCGATATGGTACCAGATCTGAAACATTGAACGTCGAACTGACACCATAGTCGCCCGGTAGTTCAATAACATACGCATTTGAACCCACTTGTTTCTTGACTCGGAAAGGGCGGGTATCGCGGGCCTAGAGTTTCTTTACGGTCCCCGAGAGGAAACCGTTCAAGTATGACCCTGATCATGACGTACTCTCCCTTTTGAACTCACTGGCATGTACCGTGCATCAGCTAACTCCTTATACGTGCATGGCTGACCTTTCGTTGGGACGACTTAATGTAAACTCCATATGCATGACAAACAAACTGTGGAAACAAACAGACTTCATACATGACCCTAAACAAACCTAGACACCCATAGTAATTCTCGCAGACAAACAATGCAACCCAAAGTTGAGGAACTCCTAGACATCCTAACATGAACCGACTGACTTCTAAATGGGGATTCAGAGGTTTGGGAGGATCACACCCAATTGCACATTGCCCTGGGACTGAGTACCCGGGTCGGCAACATGCTCTTCTAAAAGCTCATCAAAGAACTCCTCCGCGAGTTCTAGATCCGGCTCATAACTGACCGACACTAGCTCCGGTGTGGGGTCGCGGGCTAGAGAGTCTGAAATGACCAATGACTCCCGAGTGGCACACTTGGCCGCAAAGTGGCCAATCCCACCACACCTATAGCACTGGTCACGTGGCCCTATGCTAGAAGATGCTCCACCGGTCACTGGCCCCTTTCCCTTATCTTCCCAACGGGCCGGGGGTGGTGGGAGCTGAGGTCGGGCAGGCAATGTGGGCTACTGGGGGGGTGGGGTGGAGATTGGTGCCTGCGGGTGAGGGGGAGGGTCCCTTGGAGGGAGGGGGTGAGGATTGGTGCCTGTGGGTGAGGGGGAGGGTCCCTTGGAGGGAGGGGCTGAGGCCTGAGAGCAAAGGGGTCCTGGTAAGGGGGTTCTGAAGGACGAACCACCGAAAATTGACTATAGGAACTAGGCGTGGTACGAGGGACGCTGATGGATGGTCCTCGGTCACTGGAGGGGAGTGAAATCCAACTCAAACTACTCTAACTCGAGAGCAACCTGATATGCGGCCTCCATGGTGGTCACATTATGGCGAAAGAGTTCATAATGAATGTGGGGCCGCATACCACGACGGAAGCGGGAAATAGGCATCGTGCCCTCTTCCAAGAAGCCACATCGCAAAAAATATTCATCAAACTCTGCGATGTACTCGGACACGGACCGATCCCCTTGGTTGAGATTCTGTCACCTATCAATGAGCCTTTGACGGTATGTGGCAGGAAGATACTCTGTTCTAAGTCTCTCCTTCATCTCATCCCAAGACTCAACCTGGGGTTCCCGATGCTGATATAGCAAGCTCTCCACATTGCACCAATAAGTTTGTGCTTGCCCTAACAGCTTCATTTTGGCGAACTTGACTCTCCGGTGGTCCGTCATCTCGAACCACTTGAAGTACCAGTCCATAACGGCCTCCCAATCGAGATAGACCTTTGGGTCCAAAGACCCGTCAAAAGTGGGAGGGTCTGCTCGCATGGTCCTAAGGACTCTATCGTCCTCTTCATCTCTTGGCTGATGAAAGCCATGACGGCGTCGGCCGTACCCCCCATACGCATTATCAGACCCATAGTCTTCAAGACCAAGGTCACGATGTTGTGGTTCGATGGCTCGGTGAGGGGGGGGCTAAGGAGCGGGTGCAGGCTGGTTTTGGGCCGCTGGAATGGGCTGGACCTGGGCCATGGGAGCGGGTTGGGCTTGGACCATTGCGGGAGCATGTGCGGGTGGGCCCTGGGCCACTCCAGGAGGGTCCCCGTGTGACAATCTATCCAGCCGTCCAACCAGACCTTGCATAGACTTGTCGAAAGACTCCATGCGTTCCTCCATGGCTCTAAGGTGACCATCCATATTATCGGAGAAGTTTCGAAAGGTAGCTTTGGACTGGTCCAACCGGGCCATGATGGCCAACATCGCCTCATGCAAGGAGTGAAAGTCTCCTGAGGCGGCATCCCGTGGGTTAGCCATAGATGCAGGGCGATGGTATTGGGTACCTCACCGGGTGGGCATGCAAAGACACAAAGATCGGAATGCACTAACTAATGCAAACTGAGGAACCTAGACTTAACCAATATACAGTACTCGACGGAGTTATGGGATCCAAAGATCCTCTCTCGCAAGTGTGCTACCTTCCCAATAGGCGTAACCTATCGTTCCGGGAACACCTTTTAATATACCGGATATTGGGATGAAATGCAACCTAGGACTTAGATGACCCTAGACTTAAATCGACGCTCTAATACCAATTTGATGCGGGACGGAGACGCGACCGGGCTAAGACCTACAACCAACTCAAAGTGCGGCCAGCACTAACACGCTAAAGACAAGCTGGGCGGCTGACCACCGTGGCATTCTCTGGGTGGAGACGTCTCTCAACATCAACTCACTCTAGCCCGACGATTCTCCCTTGCGAGGGAAACGTGGGATCGTAGCGGTTAAGGAACCACTATGGCCTAGGGCAATGCAGTCCGAGCTCGGTGCTCGACTGGAGCTAAGGAACGGGTGCTCTCAACTCAAAATCATGGTGATTTGAAACTAGCTAACGGCCCTATTCTCACAAACGCAGCATGATAGAAAATATACTAAACCAGCAATGTGATATAGGAACGAAGCGCGTACCTCCACGACTAGCACATGAGGAAGAATTCTCGGCCGAATCTGACAACCCTAATACACACAAATAATAATTGTACAATTTCAGAACCTAATGCCCACTCCACGCAGGGAAGTAAAGGGCTACAAGTGCAATTTTGAGGTTGCTGGAATCCGGGTTGACGGGCCGCACTCGTAGGAGGTGAGGGAAGCGAGTCGGGGCCGATCGGGTGAGCCGATTGGAAGCCGACTTGGTTTTGCCCGCGCTGGTCAACCTGCGCAGCGAGCTTGCGGAGGCCGGTACGCCAAGATCTGATGCCCGATCGGAGTGCCGTTTATGGGAGAACGTCAGTGACAGGATGAAGTTCCTATGCTCCGAAGGGCGCGATCAGATCTTACCAGATTTGGGTGCAACAGTGACAGTTCTCAGCCTCTTGTTCTCCGCACATAGAACTACATAGAAAGATAATTAATTATTGGAAAAATGGCTCCCGATGTCAGAATGAGGCGCAGTTTGTTGCAGATCGTTGGCAACGTCTAGAGGAAGGATCTGACCAAGGGGTTTGGTCAGATCTGCAAAGGGGAGGGTGGGGAAGCTCTTGGAAGTCACCCTTGCTTCTGTGTCAGATTTGCACAGAGTGGTCTGCGCAGTCCCACAAGAACCTCCGCCACGATCAGCACAGATATCGGATCGACACGAGCTTGGCGGCAAAGCAAAGAGGACTCGAAATCCTACGACCACTTTGAAAGGCAGATCCAGATAGCGTGGGAGTAGATCTCTGGTAATTTTACCAAAACCGGATATGAAGAGGATGAGGCGGTGGGTGATTCGTGATCCGAGAAAGATTTCTGGACGGGCGGAAGTAGCACAACACATGAACAGAATGATAACAGTTGCCTCGGCATCGCACCTCGACTTGGGGAGTCGCACCCCAGCTAGAACCCGTCGCAGGAACTAGATCTTGGGCATCACACTCAAGGGAAAATCAGATAATCACTCTCCAACACTTTTTCCTCTCACAAAAATTTCATTTTGTTCATTAACTTCAACAAGATACTATACATGGGTTTATATATGAATATTATGGGAGGGGCATGGGGAGAGGAGTGTGGCCAAGAGAGGGAAGGGGAAGCTACGTGAGGGAGAGAGGGGGGGAGTGGAAAAGGTGGCTTCCTCCTCCTTGGTCAAGGAAGGGGGCAGCCACCTCCTTGGACCAAGAAGGGGGGGCAGCCCTTCCACATGTTCAAAAGAAGAAAAAAACCACCCTTTCACACTTGGTCCTAGATGCTTTTCACACCTAGCACACTAAGCCCATAGACTTGTTCACACTTAACCCCATTTGACTCATTCGTACCTAGCCCATAGGCCTTTTCACACTTGGCCCTTTTAAAGCCCAATAGAAAAGCCCAATAACTTTAGACCACTATTCTAGCCCATTAATTCTAATCTAGCCCATATGCCATACAATAGCACAATTGTCCAACATGGACTAAAAGAGGGCCCAACATGGCCAAAAAATGTGAAACAAGGATGATGGGTTGGCCGATGCGTCCACGTCCTTTGTGAGCTAATCGGGCCCCGGCGTGTCCTCGTCCACTGGCGTGTATTCAGACGTGTGTCCGCACCAAGGATTGTTTCCACTTCACTGCGATCTGAGAGCATCGCAGAGGTAAAATCGAATCCCGTAGTTGTAGATTATCATCGAAAATCACGCAGGAGCGATCAACTCAGCCAAGTTAAAATTTTAATTTCTATTTCCGTGGCATTCTTCGTGTTCCCGGCCTTGATCTTTACAATGGTATCAGAGCCAGGTTGATCGGTCGTGATTCTCACGTGTTCTAGGAATTTTTTGTATTTTCATAGTTATTTTTCTTTGGTTTTTTCATGGCTACGTGGCACCCCATGAGATGGGGCCGATGCCCATGGAGATGGGGTTGGATCGCCCGGGATTTAGGCTAGATCGTTAGGGAAGATGGCTAGGACATTGGGGATGATCACCGGCCCCTTCTAGGGCACCAGGCGATCCCCGAGAAGCCACTCTCTCTTCCCAAAGATCAAGTTTTTCATGTGTTCGCAAAACATCACCGAAGATGGAGGAACGTGTGGCTGTCCTCTTAGGGCTGGCCCTGTGGCCGCTGCAAGTGCCGTGGGTAGTCAGCCAAGTGGCCAGGACCGGTGGCCGACTATCTAGCGGTGGTGGCTTGGGCCACACGGTGGCCAACAGGCGCCGGCGGGGGCAAATCCCCAACGCGAAGTGTTCGCCAGATTTCCAGGGATATGCTGTGTTACTCACGTGCAAAGGCCATCGCCGAAGCCATGGAAGTACAAAGTAGCTTCTTTAGGGATCCCCATTGGCTGTCAGGGGCGTCGCGGACAGTCGCTCAGGCGACTAGAAAGCTAGTCGCACTCTACGGGCTTTAGGGGATCGGCGATTGGTGCTTGGGGTGGCACTGGGTACAGGGTTTGAGAAACCCTCCTTCACGACCGCCCGCGGCGGCGAACGGTGTTGGTGTCCCCGCCGGTCGGTTACCGAATTAAGAGAAGATTCTTTAAGCTTCAGTACACAATGGAGAAATAGAATTATGAAGAGTATATCAGCATATATAGTGTATGATGTAGAGCAGGAGTTGACAAGTATGGCCAAATAGAGTTGATTATTCAACTATTCCACAAGACAGCAAGAGTCTAAATCAGAGAGGTGTTCTCAAGGTATTGAGGACAAGCAATCCATTAGTTGCATAACAACAAGGAATGTTTGTTGGAGATGATTTCCAAGAAGATCAATGAGTAAGTTGGTAGTTCACTTCTTTTGACATTAGGGAGACACCTTGATCAGAGGCCTGAATCCCCAGTTACTCAGAGTGAGTACCTAATTACTTCCCCTTTTTGTTTTTTTTTTTAAGGAACAGAGTTAGTAACTGTGGCTTTTGACATGAGGAGACACCTTGATTAGAGGCCAGAGTTCCCAGTTACTCACCAGCAAGCCACCATTGCTCTGTCATGACTTTTCATTTATTTTAAGTATCTGACACCTCATGACTTGGGAGAAATATTCATTTCATTGATGAAGCTCCCAGTTTCTCAGTGATCAAAAACATAACATGTTTGTTCAGTTAAGCCCTTGAGTTAAAGAGATAGAATGATTGAAGACAATACCAAAAGAGAAGGACTTTTCTTGTATTGAGTCTTGAAGTCTAGATTTCAAGTTGATTGGGTCAGATATCAAGACATATGTGTTTTTGGCCTGAACCATAATCAATGACAATGTAGGAAGATATACTTTATGCAATTAGTCCAGATCTCTGGGTGAGTGCCAAAGGAAAGATTCTAATTGGATTTTAGAGACACTGACTTATTGACTTAAGAGATAAGTGACACTCTACTGTCTGAGAGAACTACACTAGATTAGTCATGAAAAACCAGCAGAGATACACATCTGGACACTCCTTTTGAATTTGTCAAAGAACTTCTCTTCTCACATTACAACTCAGCTCCCCCTAAGACATAGCATACCTCAATAAAACATTTCAGCAAAATCTCAAGGCTTCCCTCAATTTAGAGCATTCCTGAAAGCTAACCAGTGAGCATTCCGAACTCCCCCTTAAACCAGCAAGCAAGAAGGCTAACCAACAGATAGACAAACCTCTCCCTCACAACAGGAACAGGCTTCATAATTAAGACACTTTGTATAAGCCTAACTCTCTTCTTAATGTAGTGAACTTTTCATTATCCAGAGGTTTTGTGAAAATATCAGCAATCTGATTATCTGTTCCTACATGAATCAGTTCAAAATTATTCTTAGACACCTCATCTCTTATAAAATGATGTCTTATCTCTATATGTTTTGTTCGAGAATGCAAAACAGGATTTTTAGCAAGATTGATGGCACTTGTATTATCACAGTAAATAGGTGTGCACCCCAGGTCTACTTGGTAGTCCTGAAGTTGGTGTTTAATCCATATTACTTGTGTTCCACAACTCCCTGCAGCCACATATTCAACTTCTGCAGTGGAGAGGGCCACAGAATGTTGTTTCTTGGAGCCCCAAGATACTAAACACCCACCCAAGAATTCACAATGGCCACTTGTGCTTTTCCTGTCTAGTTTACAGCCTGCATAGTCAGCATCTGTGTATGCTACTAGATTCAATGTGCGAGAAGCAGGAAACCATAAACCAAGAGAGTGACTAGCTGACAAATATCTGAAGATTCTTTTAACTGCAGCTAAGTGTAGTTCAGTGGGTCTAGACTGATATCTTGCACACATTCCTACACTGAATTGTATATCAGGTCTAGAGGCTGTTAAGTAAAGAAGTGATCCAATCATACCTCTATAAAGTTTGGCATTTACTTCTTTACCTGTCTCATCTGCATCCAATGATGTATTGGTGCCCATGGGTGTAGTAATGTGCTTTAAGTTTTCCATGCCAAACCTTTTGAACAATTCCATTGTGTATTTGGTTTGGTTGATGAAGCACCCATCTTCTAGCTGCTGTACCTACAATCCAAGAAAATATTTTAGTTCACCAACCAAGCTCATCTCAAATTCAGCAGACATCATGGTAGAAAATTCATCACATAGTTCATGCCTAGTTGATCCAAATACAATGTCATCTACATATACCTGAACTATGATGAGATCTTTACTCATGCCCTTGGTGAATAAAGTCTGATCAACTTTACCTCTTTTGTAGCCCTTGCTGATCAGAAATTCGGATATCTTTCATACCAAGCTCTTGGAGCCTGCTTTAGACCATACAAGGCTTTGTTTAACCTGAAAACTTGGTTAGGTTGAGGAGAAAATTGAAATCCAGGAGGTTGTTCAACAAAGACTTCTTCTTTAATAACTCCATTTAAAAAAGTACTTTTAACATCCATTTGTTGGAGTTTAATGTTCTTTGAGCATGCAAAGGCAAGCAACAATCTTATGGCTTCCATCCTAGCAACTGGTGCATAAGATTCATCAAAGTCTACACCGAATTCCTGACAGTAGCCTTTGGCTACTAGTCTGGCCTTGTTCCTCGAGATGATTCCATCTTCATTCATCTTATTTTTGAACACCCACTTGGTTCCTATGACATTAATACCATCTGGTCTTGGAACAAGCTTCCAGACATTATTCCTTTCAAACTGACATAATTCCTCACTCATAGCATTTACCCAACCTTGATCAGCTAAGGCCTCTTCTACTGTTTTGGGTTCAATTTGTGAGACTAAAGCAATTAGGTCGTCATTATTCACATTTCTAAAATGAGATCTAGTCCTTAGAGGTTCTTCAGGATTGCCTATGACATTATCTAATGGATGGTCTTTAAGGAATCTAATATTTATTGAAGACTCACATGTTTCTCTTTGACCTTCCTGATTTGGGAATTTGTTTCTCCATTCTGCTGAGTCTTCTCTTCTTCTTGTTGGTTTTCCAGAAAATCTCCACCATGATCGGAGTCCCTGTCAAGATTTTCAACATTAGAAACATCTTTCTTTTCACTAAAATGAATGTGTGGAGATTCCTCCACTTTCTGATCTGATACATTAAATACCCTATATGCCCTTGACACTTCTGAGTAACCCAAGAATATTCCAGGTGAACTCTTGGATTCAAACTTGTCTAAATCTTTCTTATCATTGTTATGAATAAAATATTTTGCTCCAAAAATTCTGAAATGAAACAAGTTTGGTTTCTTACCTTTTAGAAGCTCATAGGGTGTTTTCTTGTGTATGGGTCTTACCATGGCCCTGTTGATTATGTAGGTTGCTGTATTAGCCGCTTCTGCCCAAAACCTTCTAGGTAACTTACTTTCAATCAACATGGTTCGGGCCATCTCCACCACTGTTCTATTTCTTCTCTCCACGATCCCATTCTGTTCAGGTGTCCTGGGAGAGGAAAACATGTGAGTTAGTCCTTCTTTGTCACAAAGTTCAGTAAACATGGAATTTTCAAACTCACCTCCATGATCAGATTGAATAGAACTAACCTTGAACTTTCCTTCTTGTTTGACCTTATTGAAAAATAGATTAAACTTTTGAAATGCATCACTCTTATTTGCTAAGAAAAATATCCATGAATATCTGGAGAAGTCATCTATGATGACATAGCCAAACCTGTTACCATTAAGACTCTGAGTTCTGGTTGGACCGAAGAGATCCATATGAAGAAGTTCCATTGGTCTAGAAGACAATGGCTCAGATCTTAATTTGAAAGAGTTTCTGGTCTGTTTGCCTAGAGCACAAGCATCACATGATTTTGAAATGGAATTAAATTTAATTCTAGGCATGCCTTTAACTAAATCAAGTTTGACCAGTTTATTTAAAGTAGAAAAGCTAGCATGACCTAGACGTCTATGCCATTCAAAAGCATCAATTTCAGAGTTAGCAGATAAACAAATAGTAGATTCAGATTTCTCATTTAAGTCTACAATGTAGACATTATTAATCCGGTTGGCTACAAATTTAACCTCATCAGAATTTATTTCAAAGATTTTGCATGAAGTATCATCAAAAACAACTTTGTGACCCTTGTCACATAACTGACTGATGCTGATCAGATTATGTTGTAGCCCTTCCACAAGTAAGACTTTTTCAATGGAGTTTGTGGAAGACTTACCTACTGTGCCAACTCCAATTATTTTACCTTTGTTCTTTCCTCCAAACTTGACCAGACCTCCTGGCTTCATCTCTATCTTGCTGAACTTGGATCGGTCTCCTGTCATATACCTGGAGCAACCACTGTCGAGGTACCACTTGTTGTCTTCAGCTGCCAGGCCGACCTACACAAGTATATCAAGCAGAGTGATTTGGAACCCAAGATGAGTTGGGTCCAAGTACATTGTTTAAATCTCTGATCAAGTGTTTGGGTACCCAGATTTGTTTCAACATGGTTTTCTCTGGCACCCTCCTTTCTGGTTTATTAAAGTTCAATCCAGCTGAACTGGAGAAATGAGTTCTATTCCTTTCATTGGTCTTCCTATTCCTAGGAAATTTCCTGTAGGCTTGTTGATTGGTATATCTTTGACCATGAAAGTTGTTCCTCCAGTAGGTCTTGTTTGGACCCATCTGATTGTTATAATTCCAGCTCTTATTCTGATTTGTTTTCTTGGTCCAGCTACCATTTGTGTTCTGGTGAGTGGACTTAATGTTATTCTTCATAAAGTTCATTCCAATCTTGAATGGTTGTCCAGTACTGGTTGTTGTGTTCTCTTTAGGACTTTGAGTTTTCTTAGAGCTGTTTGAGCTGGATGGTGTGTCCAGCTTTTCTTTTCCCTTCTCTGGACAGAAGGTGATGGTCTTGAATTGCAAGGGTCTCTTGTTGGTTGGGTCATAGCCTAGACCTTCCGTATTGAAATTGACCCTAGTTCCTAGTATAGCATCTAGGCTAGTCTTTCCTTGGATAAACTTCTCTAAGACTTTCTGTTTGTCTTCCAGCTCCTTTTGAAGAAACTCAGAATTCTTTAGGAGTTCAGCATTTACTTTCTTCACAGCTTCATATTTCTCTGAATTCATTTTGATTTCACTCATGCTTTCTTCAATTTTAGTTTTGAATTCATTGAGCTGTTTTTTACTTTCTTGGATTTCTCCCCTAAGCTTATCATTCTCTTTCCTTTGTGAGGTCATTTCTTCTAGTTGTTCTTTTAGCTTTGCATTTTCCTCATAGACCGGAGTTTGTTCTTCAACATTTGTGTTAAATTTTCTTTTCAGAACTCTGTGCTCTTTGCTAAGCGAATTAAATTTATCTAGCAAGTCACCATAAGCATCCTCCCAGTCATCAATTGAGAAATTTTCAAAAATGTTTATTACCTCCTCTTCACTGTTTGCCATAAGACAAATTCCTTCTTCATATTCCTCCGAGAAAGTGTTTTCGGGATTTTCTTCTTCCTCGCTCCATGTGCAGACCATCGCCTGTGGCTTTTTCTTCTTCTGCACCTTTGTGAACTTCTTCTGAAGATAGGGACCTTTCTTCTGGAGTTCTGGGCATTCGCCTTCATGTGTCCCTGTTTGTTACAGTTAAAACAAGTCAGTTTCTTAGGATTTCTATCCCTGTAATTGGTAAACTCAGCATTCTTGTTAAAAGAGTGTGGGTTCTTCTTCCTGAAGGTCTTCCCTTTGTCTCATAAACTTTCTGAACTGACGAGTGAGCATAGCCTGCTCCCCCTGGTCAAGATCTGAAAAACCTTCAAGCTCGGACTCAGACTCGGGGCTACTGCTGCTGCTCCCACTTTTACTACCCTTGTTGCGGGAAGCTCTTAGAGCTACATTTTTACCCTTCCTCTCACTACCTTCTCCACCTCCTTGGAAGTTCATCTCATAGGTCATCAGGGATCCTATGAGTTCATTCACAGTTAAGACAGTCAAATCTTTTGACTCCTCAATCACAATGGCCTTAGTGTGCCATGCCGGGGATAAAGATCTAAGGATTTTCCTGACTATATATGCCTCAGCAAGATCCTTCCCTAGCCCTTTAAGAGTGTTAGTGATCAAGGATAACCTGGCATACATTTCGGTTATATTCTCATCTGCATTCATCTTAAACATTTCATACTTGGAGGTGTAGAGATTTACCTTCGAAGCTTTCACTTGAGCTGTACCTTCATAGATCAATTGCAGCTCATCCCACATTCGCTTGGCCGTCTTATAGGCTGAGATACGGGCATATTCTTCCGGATGAACAGCACACTGGATGATGTTCAGTGCCGTCCAGTTGAGAGAGGATAGCTTGACATGGTCATCTATCCAAGCGTCTTCGTTTGGTGGCAGATCATATGGCCCCACCGTGATTACTCTCCACAGTTTGTGACTCTGAGCCCTGATGAACACTTCCATCCTGTTCTTCCAAAACAGATAGTTATTACCATCAAAAAATGGAGGGCGACTAATGGATTGACCTTCGGCC
The DNA here is from genome assembly GCA_022559845.1 of Amorphophallus konjac. NCBI lineage: Eukaryota > Viridiplantae > Streptophyta > Magnoliopsida > Alismatales > Araceae > Amorphophallus > Amorphophallus konjac. The sequence continues at coordinate 226,596,303 of CM040120.1, forward strand.
ATGAAGGTTCTAGGACCACTGCCATTTGCTTGATTGTTCATCCACATGGCGTAAACCTGCTCTGATACCAAATGTTAGCGCAGCGAAAGTGATATAGAAGGGGGGGGATGAATAGATCACTCCCAATTTGTAAAGCTTAGGCGAGAAAATAAATCTACCGCTTATGCCCCTTCTAGACTAGCACACAAAGAATTGCAAATGCAGGTACCAATCAAGATCGAATAAGAAATGATGATTAAGCGCTGAACACACAACTAGTCGAAGAGACAAGCAGATAGAGAGTGCTGATAAAGATCGCAAACCACAGAGTAGACAACCGGTTTTTTAGGTGGTTCGACTGCAGTCCGCAATCTACATCCACCCCTCACTCCAACTAGAGTGAGGATTCCACTAGCCACTGCTAGAGCACAGCAGACTCAGTCTGCGAACAACTTGCTGCCAAACAGCTTGAAAACCCAAGGGAGACAAATCCCTCAACCAAGCTCTGCTACCCACAGAGCTTGTAACCTGTTCTAGCACCCAGCACGAACAGAACCGGAGAGTGCCTCTCCCTTCCTCCACACACCGGAGGGAACCTGCTAATGACAACCCGTCACTAGCAACACCAGAGATCAGCGATCTCTCTTCCTCTGCAACCCAGAGGGAAACCGGAGTTAGACTCCCTTCCTCCACACACCGGAGGGGAACAGATCAGAAATAGACGAAGAACACATAAAGAAAATCAGAAAAGAAACTAAAGACTGATCGAGAAAACATTCGATACTGAGAGTTAATACAAATGTAGCTTCCTGGGAAGCAATTTCAGAAACCCGATACTGCAAACTCTCTTTCTCTCTTCACTGCTATCTCTCTTTTCTTTCTCTCCACTGCTATCTCTCTTTTTCTTTCTCTCCACTGCTATCTCTCTTTTTTCTTTCTCTTTACTGCTGGATCGAGCTCTCTGCAATACTGCCTTTTCTTTCTTGGCTCTGATCACCTTCATCGGTGGACGAAGGTTTCTATTTATAGCGGCAGCAGGTGGATAGGGCACAAAACGCGTGTGCCTCCCACGCTCGATCCAGAACCTTCCTGCCACATGACCTCATTGGATTGGTTCCTCTTGTCTTGGATCACGTGCACCCCCTTTATTTGGGAATAATCTTCCTCGTACCTGTAAGAAGATAAAAACCATTAACACGCAGTATGGCCACTAAAACTAAAGCTACATGAGGTATATGATAACAGCACGACGTGACCAGTACATGAGATAGGAAAAGAACGACACGAGATACACTGTACAGAACAGATACAACGAGGAGAACGACACGAAGTGAGATTATAAAACAAGAAGGACACGAGGTCTAGGAAAGGCAACAAGAAGACATAAGGGTGACACGAGGTGTACATTCAACAGCACGAGGTGCTGCAGTGTTCAGTACGCGAAGAACAACTAACGATATGAAGACGAGGACAACACGGACTGAAACCAACTCGAAGACGAAAAACAGAAACCAACACTAGGTGTGGTCACAAGGCAAAAAGTACACTGGGTCAGAAAGACAACACGAACTAACAAACGGCAACAAAAGATGACACGAAGTGAAACAACACTTGAAAACATAAGAAAAACAACTCGAGCACAAAATAGCTCGAATGAACGACTCGAAGATGAGGCGACACGGGCTGACCACGACACGAAGACAAATAACTATAAATGACACGAATACAGAGGACTCGAAGACATAAGGGTAACACGGGGTGGTACAGAAAACAGCACGAAGTCAGAAGAGTGACATGGCTATCGCGACACGTGATGAAGCAGTGACACTAAAACAAAACGACTCGAGGAGCAACAGTAGGTGACACGAAGTTAAACAAGTAGAGAGAAAAAATGACACGAGATGAGGTCACAAAGCGACAAAGACACGAGGTCTAGAAAACACGACACGAAGATATGAGATAGACACGTTCTTCAACAACACGTGATGAAACTATGGAAGCAGAAGAATAACTCGAAGTATTACCTCATACAAGTTTTCCTGTCAAGCATGGAAATCAACACGAAGTGTTGTACGCTCAGACGACACGAAATCATTTCGTGTTGTGAGGGAAAGCAACACGAAGTGTAGCTTAAGTGACACGAAAATAACTCCCAAAATTACCTGAAGTGGCTCGAGGATTTACGTTAACACAGAGAAGCATTTTTTTGTTCACAAAAGTTCGTAGTGTTGAAACCATCAAGACATTAAGACTCAGGCAACACTAAAATTCATTTGGTCAAATGTTCAATTGAACAGGACATTCCCTTACTGTATAACCCATTCACTTACATGATGAAACATGAGATTATCTTTAGATAAAGAAATGATTTATAGTGTGAGACATCATCAAAATCATAGGGACACAACAACCCAATGTAGAGGTAAGGCCGACCTATTGAAAAGGGTAAAATAATTATTTTCTGAATTAACTTGTCGTTTAATGATTTCAATGATGTTTCTTAAGTTAAATGACATTATAATAATTAAGTATTTTAAAATGGCCAAACTCTATGAATAATTATTTTGTCGTGAATTTGATTAAATGATAGAAATAGAAATTTAATATTTTTGAGGTTCAACCTTGGCGATCCGAATTTAACTAAATAAGTTAAAATAATAGAATTTCACCCTTAGGCCTAATTTTAATTAATTCATAAAAATATGAAAAAATTATATTCAGGTAGATGATGTAATGCTTAACAACATTGATAACTAGGCCGACCCCAAGATAAAATTTAATTAAGACTGAATTAAGGGTTTTTGGGTAAAACTCAGAGTTTTAATTAGAACCACCTTAATCGATCCAATTAGAACTCAATTCGAGACCAATTAAGCCTAATTCGGACCCAATCGATAGGCCCAGGTTAGAAGCCCATTTCCCCTCTATTTTCCCAAGAAAATCCTAACCCTAGCCGCCGAATTTTGAAGATAAACTCGCTGAATTGGTCAACCGCGAATATCTTGTGGAGGACTCTTCTCGTCGATCCCCAAGCCCACAGACTCCTCCTCCTTCGACCCTAGCCCTATAAGTCGATGCCCAACACTCCCGATAACTCCATTTTACCGTAGCAGTCGCCGGTGCGAGCGATCGAGGGCGTGGTGCGGCAAGGAAAGCGAGGGTTTCGCATTAGGGTTTCGCAGTGTCGTCTTCCTTTTTCACGATGAAAGGTAGGTGTCTCTCAGGGAAAATGTAAATTAAATCATGCCATCTTTTCCGTCTTCGAGTCTTCTTTCTTTTGATACTGGTTTGCCCAAATTTTACGTATTATAGAGATCGAAATCATGCTTTCATTGGGGATATGTTGAGGGTTTTGTTGTCCTCACTTCATGACCGTTTATGGTAGGTTTATCTCAGGCTGAAACCTAATTAATCTACATCATGTTGTTCGTTTTTGAATGCTCTTTCCATTAATATATTTTCCCCCAATTTTTATGCTATGTACCGATTGTATTAGGCGTTTTAGTCAAGGTGTGTCGGGCTCACCGGCATTTTGGGCTCGGAGCCTGAATGCGGTCGAGTTAGAGACCGCTTCTTGAAGCGGCGGTCTCGCGATAGACCGCCTTCTGGCTAGCATTTTAAATTTTAAATTTGCACGCGTCAAGGACCTCGACGCATCCTCTTATATGTGTCCTTCCTGCTAGACGCCTTCATTGAACGTACATTAGTTTATTTTAAAGTTATTCCGTGTTAATTATTGACCGCGTCATGTTACCTAGACGCGTTATTTTAGGCGTGTCCAGAATCTAAGGTGCCTTCACAAATGTTTTCAAATATATATATATATATATATATATATATATATATATATATATATTAAATGCGGTCCTTTCCTGACCGCCTCTTCCTGAAGGCGGCCTCACCCAGACCGTTTTTTCTGATTTTCTGTAGTAGAAATACATGCATTTTCCCGCATTATTTCTCTCGTTTGTCCAATTATTTTCTGCATGTTCTTAGGTTGTCACGTCACAGAAACCCACTGTAACTAGGGTTATTGAAACAATAATATAAACCTTAAATTTTCCATGAGTATACCCTCTTGATTATTGTCATAATGACATCATGTGTTTAAAAAAGGAAAATGAGTAGATATACGTGTTAATTTTGCAATGGATCATGAAATCATTATATTAATCTTGGCTTGCTGATTGTAATTTATCATTAGGATTGTTTCAGGGTCACGCCACTCCGGTGGTGGTGGCTTACCGTTCACTCTTGTTTTCCACGTTTCACACTCTTAATTCTTGTGATAGTCGGGACTCTCCGTCGGATATTCCTTCCGTCGGACTAGGACCGTTATCACGAGGCCTCCGTAAGACTCTATAAGCCTCGGATTTCCACTAGGACGCCAAGCAAGTTGTACCACCAAGTCCTGTACCATTAAAAAATTGACTTTTGGCAGAGCGAGGCTCTGCTCGAGCCTGCCAAGTTTCTGTAATTTTTTTCTAGTTGCGGCCCTGTCTAGACGGCCTCCTGACAGTAGTGGCCAGGCCTAGACCGCATACTTATAAATTTGCGTGACCGGTTTAGAGGCGTTAGGGGTCCCATATGCCTTATTTTAAAGACGTCTGCCATTCCTGACGCATTCTTGTTTCGACCTGACTCGGTCTGGCCCGTTTGGCCTTACACACCTAGTAGTGGTTCTCCTGAGACTGCCTATTCCTAGTAGCGGTCTGGTCATGATCGCTTATTCATCATGTGTTTCAAAAATTCCGATTCTTCGTGGTTTTTGTATGTTTGACCAATATAGCCTCTCCAGGCTATTGTACCTCGAGATTTGACCTTTTATTGGTGTAGATTCTAAGAAATCCACTTAAGGGAAAAGTAAGAAGAATAAAAAAAAGGAAAAAAGAGAGGGAAAGGGAGAAAAGGGGAGCATACGAGGATGCTAAGGGGAAAGGTGATCGCCAGAGGGGTTACCTTAAGAAAAATAAAAGTGATCGCATGTATCTTGTATTGATCTGGTGAGATTGTGGACTTTTCCTTCCTCCTTCTACCGGCCGGCCGATCAAGGGGGTTCTTAGCTTGATTCCCCTTGTAAAAACACACAAAACAAGTGAAAAGAATGGATTAGCCAAAAGGTGTAGTATCACTGCTCTAAAAGTATGAAACCAATCAAATGAAACATGAACACACCTTGTGTGTTTTGATTTTTAAACCCCTTGGAAGGAGTAACAAAGGTACAGAGAATATGAATGTAATGATATATGAAAGTAAGATATGATGTGAAAGTGGCAACGTTTTTGATGGGGTCATCACCATCCGTCCTGACACTCTCACCATTCTCGTCACCCCGGAGGCGTACATCATGGTCTAGTCATTTATTTTGAGTCCTATGTATGTTTCTTTATTTTATTTGAGTCATATCATTGTAATTTCCCTTTTATTTGAGTCATGTCCCTAGGTCTTGTGCTTATTTCCCTAGGTTTGAGTGTCATTAGGTTTATTAGTTAGCTATTGGGCCCAATTCATTGGGCTTGGCCCATGGGTGCCCCTATCTTGTTGTTATTAGTCAATGTGTCAAAAGTCAGGGTCTTATTGTAAATTGTGGGATCCCTATAAATAGGACCCCACTCTCTCCATTTTGAGGTAATGAATCAATGAATGAAAAACTTGCCATTTTGAGAGTTCAAACTTCTTATCTAGTGGAGAGATTCCATTATTTGGGTGAGAGACCCTAGGGGAGAGATTCCCCACCCATCCCTCTCTTAATCTCTCTCTTTCACTCCCCTTTCTCTCTCCTCCACACCCAATTTCAAAAATTTTCTCTCTCCTCCCTTCCCAACCACCACTCTCCCACCTACCCCCATTAAAGGCCACTCCCCTTCCCCACACATCCCATTACTCCACCCCCTAGTCCCAAGAGAGCTTCCACCAATCCTAGCTCCACCTCCCAACCCCCAACTACCCCACCCACTTCCCCAAGCACCCTTCCCACTACCCCAAGCCCCTTCCCTTCCCCAACACAACCCCTCCCATCCCCAAGACCACCATTGAATACCCTCCATTAAGGAAAATTCAAACTCACCTTCCCTCCACCCACTTGTGCCCCCCTCACCTTCCCCTCTCCCTCCAAGCCCAAATTCGCAGCTCCTCTCTCACCCATAGAAACACCCCCTTCCAGCCCCCATTCTCCCCTTCCCACACCTTGAAACCCCCCCTCCTAGACCCCCTCACAGCTGGGGGTTGCCCCTACACACAACCACCTCATTTCCTCCCATCTACCCCATTCCCCATTACCTATCTCCACCCTCTCAAGTTCTGGTTGCAGGCAGTAGATTGCAGGTTGCAGAGGCCACCCCGTCGTCCCTGGGAGCTTCAGGTGGCATACCATATATTGACGGAAGCGTCTGCCTGTCTTCTTCGCAACGGTGGTGGTCCCGTCCCATTCCGAGTTCGTGATCGACCAGGAGAGCCATTCTCCCACAACTGCGCAGATCCCCCTGGCAGGAGACCATAGCCGGATTGGAAGCTCGACTGCGATGATCGTGTTGGGAATCGGATCGAGAGTTCTTCTTCAAACATCTTCTACTACGAGTCTTAACATCTCCAAGAAGCAGATCCCATTTGACGACCGGACCTGAAAGTTATCAATTTTCTCCCTCGGGTGCTCGGTTCTGCTTCCACTTAGTCTGCACCGACCCCTCCTCAGTGTTCAGAGCCTACCGGTCGACCCCATCAGCTGGCATCCCCATTAGTCTTGCTTCGAAGAGGACTCGTCAACGGTTCCAACGACTCTGGCGGCACCTGATTCTGAGCTCGGGAGCGACCGTGGCAACCTCTGCTTCTGCTGTTGGGAACCTGAAGCTGTCAGATCGAGGGTCTGCCACCCTGTTCAAGCCCCTACCCCGACCAGCAGCGGTCCGAAGAAATTTACAAAATTCAAGCATCATCCAGATCCAGCTACGAAGAATCTCCAAGTGGTTTCGTCTGTAACAAAATTTGGGGCTGACCACAGCGTCTAAATACCTGACGGCCTGTCCTGAGACACAGTCGGCGGGCAGATTCAGCTTCGACTTCCCTCTCTTCACTTCTAGCTCGAATTCCCCTCCCCGCTTGGCCGGCTGAAGGCCCCCCCTGCGTGGAGGTCGTATTGAGTGTATTCATTGGCTTCCCTTCCCCGAGATCCCCCCCCTTGCATGGGGGTAGTTCATGTATTATTTACACTCACAGGTTTGAAGCTTCATCGACGCGGCGTGCGGGTGCTTCCCCTCGCCTCCCCGCTCGCCCCCGTCTCCGACCGGAGTCGGTTTCTTCAAACCGGCTAGGTGAGAACTCGTCCCTTGCTCTCAATTATTCTTGTTCATTTAATATTCTCCAATTGCGCCGTCGGTAAGGAAGAGAGCGCCCGATCTTAAGGCTCCACCGCACTTGTGCGACCCCCGTGGGTGTGAGTGAGTGATCCGCGTCCCTCGGCCAAGGCTAACACATTGAGTTGAATATCCGCACCTCAAGGGGAGGTTTGACTTAGACTTTGCTGGCCCTCTACCAGCAAGGGGCTTGTCCCATTTCCTCGACTCGGCATCCCCGAGTTCCCCGGGTTAAGTGTGTGCCATACGAAGGTCCGCTTGCGTAGGCTTCATAGCCTTGTGGTTGTGCTTGTTAAATTAGGTCCGAGGTTGTGTCACATCAAGTGGTATCAGAGCAAGTTTTAGACTTGTCTCTACTAAGTCTAGTCCTTGGGCACATTTGCATTCATCAACATGGCTACCTCTCTTTGGTCACATTCATCCCACTCGACCCCCCACAAGGGACCGATCAACCCTCCATTTGACATAATCTCTTTTGAGGATCTCCTCTTCGATGGATCATGCTATAGTGCCTACCTAAAGTGGGAGGTCACCATGGAAAAACACTTTGAGAGAACTATGGTTTATGGACCCGCAAGAGTCCGCGTTGCCATGGGGCAATTTCGGGGTCAAGCCAAGGAAAAATGGAGGAACATAGTGGGCTTAAGGGACGTTAGGAAACAAGAACCCATTTCCTCATGGGATGATATGAAGAAAGAACTTAGAAAAATCTACATCCCCAAATATTCCCACCCCTTCTACTCAAACACCCCTACCGAGGTGCACTACCACTCCTCCATCCCCACCCGACCAACTTGCCACCTTTAGGCCTCTCCCCACCACCCCAAAATCACTTCTCAACCATCATAACTACACTTCGACCAAGTCCTCTCCCTTAAGGCCCAAATAAACCAAGCATCCACCTCTCCACCAAATCCCCTAAGGGTCCCCACACTCCAACCAAAACCCCCTTCCGCAAACCTCACTATCCAAACTCAATTGGCCCCCACTTCCCCCCTCCACAACCGGTCGATCCCAAGGGAAGAGACCCTAACCGACCCGATTTCCCCAATAAGGACCACCCAACCACCATTCAAACCCAAGTGGACCCCGTGTCCATCCCTCCACCTAGACCCATGACGGCTACCACCACCCAACCCACAATCCCTCACCAAACCCATACCCCACATTCCCCTTGGTCCCCACCACTACCCCTCCATCGTCCCCTAAAAAGGGTACCCCCCCAAAACCCATCAACCCAAATCTGTCACCCAACCCACCTTCCACTTCCAACCCCAATCCTACCCCAACCTAGGCCTCCACTACTTCCACTCCCAAACCCCACTCTACCAATCCCAATCCAAGTTTCCCTTTACCCTCCACCCCGGGAGCACCACACACCAACCCTCATCACCCCAAAAGACCCCCTCACCTCCTTGGTAGAAGAACTCATACCCGATCCAATAGTTGTGAGCACTCCAAACCCACCCCCACCTTGGAGGAAACCCAAGTCCAAGTTGAAGAAGAAACCTCACACGATGGTCTTTACCTTACACACCCTCTCTAGTTGGGGCGGAGCTCATCTTAGGAGAACCCATTGTTAGTTGGCTAAAGGAGAGCCCAATTAGAGAGATCCCGGCCCATGTTTTCCTCCCATAGAACAAGACCTTCCCATAGTGCCCTTCTTCTCCTATCACACCACAATCCAAGCATCCTATCAAGTGGAGACCTTAGAGGACCTTCTCAAGGGCATAGCATGGCAATTAGAGATGACTAGCATGTTGACCCCTATGGTCGAACAACCTAGGAGCCTTAGCCTCCTACACCTATGCATAGGGTCTATCACCTCGGTTTGCACCATTGGTTGCTACACTAGCGACCTCCTTCTATTCCTCCCTACACCCGATGAGCCCAACCTTCTCCTCGATTTAGAGCTTCTTATCTCGGGTAGAAAGCCAAGCCCTCCACTCATGGCCGACCCACTTGCCAAGACATTGGCCCAACTATCATGGAGAAGGATGACTTAGCACCTTTTGAGGATCTTGAGGACATGGAGTTCCTCCCCCTAGGTAACCCATTTTATGATCCATATGATCCATTCCAATGGGAGTCAAGAGACTCGTGTGACCCAAACACTTTATCCACCACCCACCTTTCCCTACACCAACTCACCATGTTTGACCCAATTCACTCCATCTTAGACCCGGGTTACACCTTGGGAGCCATGACCTTGGGCCACATATCCCTAGGTAATGAGGTTGTGCTCCACCCCATGATGACCACCTTCTTAGATCCATTCGACCCTTTCCAATGGGAGTTCAAAGGTTGTCCCACACCTATACACATGGAAGTCACCCATAGGAAAAACATGCATGTGTCTAGGCTTACCACACCACTTGGCATGAACACTATGTTGGGTCCATTCATTCATATCACCCACATGTCAAGTAGAAAGCATGAGTGGTCCATATTCGGATGTATTGGTCCACCCTCATTCATCATGGGTCTTAAGCATGTCAAAAGCATCTACGGATGTCCGGGTCCCCCGACATTCATCACCACTTTGCATGATAGGTTCACATATGGTTGCCCCGGCCCACCTAGGCCCACCAAAGTCTACATGACAACATTGCATGATAAGTCCACATATGGTTGCCCCGGCCCACCAAGGTTCATCAAGGTCCATATGGCATCATGGCATGATAGGTCCATCTATGGTTGTCCAGGTCCACCCATAACCACTAAAAGGACAGCATTCACAAAATTGCATGATAACCTTGCAAGCGCATCAACAAGAGTCATGAAATCTACAAAAGGCCGACCGACTCAATGGCGTCACCAAGAAATCCAAATGGGTGATTCCGGGATGGTGAGGAATGAGAGGCTCTCACATAGAGACAACTCAAGATTGAGGTTTTGTGGGATCAGCCCCTTCCAGGTTTTGAGGTGCATTAGCCCCACTACTAAGTTAGGCCTCCTCAAGGGATACGGAGTTAACTTCAGTTTCAATGTGGAAAGCCTTGTGCCACACAAGGGACCCACGGTGGCACCAAGTGAGAATTTCAAGCCCCCTTCCTCCCTTGAGAGAGCACCCACCCCTCCCCATGTGAGCACCATCAGCCCAGAGAGCCCGACGTAAGCAACTTGAGAGAATATTGGATGAACAGGTAATCATCACTCGGAGCAAGGTGAACGGGCTCTACCTCGCTAGGTGGAAGAATCGGCTTCTTTCGGAAGACATGTGAGCGGTACCACCTCTTACTCGACGGAGTCGAGTTCTCCGCACCCCGGGAGTATGATGGGGTCATCACCATCCGTCCTGACACTCTCGACCATTCTCGTCACCCCGGAGGCGTACATCATGGTCTAGTCATTTATTTTGAGTCCTATGTATGTTTTTTATTTTATTTGAGTCATATCATTGTAATTTCCCTTTTATTTGAGTCATGTCCCTAGGTCTTGTGCTTATTTCCCTAGGTTTGAGTGTCATTAGGTTTATTAGTTAGCTATTGGGCCCAATTCATTGGGCTTGGCCCATGGGCGCCCCTATCTTGTTGGTTATTAGTCAATGTGTCAAAAGTCAGGGTCTTATTGTAAATTGTGGGATCCCTATAAATAGGACCCCACACTCTCCATTTTGAGGTAATGAATCAATGAATGAAAAACTTGCCATTTTGAGAGTTCAAACTTCTTATCTAGTGGAGAGATTCCATTATTTGGGTGAGAGACCCTAGGGGAGAGATTCCCCACCCATCCCTCTCTTAATCTCTCTCTTTCACTCCCCTTTTCTCTCTCCACACCCAATTTAAAAATTTTCTCTCTCCTCCCTTCCCAACCACCACTCTCCCACCTACCCCCATTAAAGGCCACTCCCCTTCCCCACACATCCCATTACTCCACCCCCTAGTCCCAAGAGAGCTTCCACCAATCCTAGCTCCACCTCCCAACCCCCAACTACCCCACCCACTTCCCCAAGCACCCTTCCCACTACCCCAAGCACCCCTTCCCTTCCCCAACACAACCCCTCCCATCCCCAAGACCACCATTGAATACCCTCCATTAAGGAAAATTCAAACTCACCTTCCCTCCACCCACTTGTGCCCCCTCACCTTCCCCTCTCCCTCCAAGCCCAAATTCGCAGCTCCTCTCTCACCCATAGCAAACACCCCCTTCCAGCCCCCATTCTCCCCTTCCCACACCTTGAAACCCCCCCTCCTAGACCCCCTCACAGCTGGGGGTTGTCCCTACACACAACCACCTCATTTCCCCTCCCATCTACCCCATTCCCCATTACCTATCTCCACCCTCTCAAGTTCTGGTTGCAGGCAGGATTGGCCACAGGTTGCAGAGGCCACCCCGTCGTCCCTGGGAGCTTCAGGTGGCATACCATATATCGACGGAAGCGTCTGCCTGTCTTCTTCGCAACGGTGGTGGTCCCGTCCCATTCCGAGTTCGTGATCGACCAGGAGAGCCATTCTCCCACAACTGCGCAGATCCCCCCTGGCATGAGACCAGATCCGGATTGGAAGCTCGACTGCGATGATCGTGTTGGGAATCGGATCGAGAGTTCTTCTTCAAACATCTTCTACTACGAGTCTTCTAACATCTCCAAGAAGCAGATCCCATTTGGCGACCGGACCTGAAAGTTATCAATTTTCTCCCTCGGGTGCTCGGTTCTGCTTCCACTCAGTCTGCACCGACCCCTCCTTAGTGTTCAGAGCCTACCGGTCGACCCCGACATCAACTAGCATCCCCGTTGGTCTTGCTTCGAAGAGGACTCGTCAACGGTTCCAACGACTCTAGCGGCACCTGATTCTGAGCTCGGGAGACCGTGGCAACCTCTGCTTCCTGCTGTTGGGAACCTAAAGCTGTCAGATCCGAGGGTCTGCCACCCTGTTCAAGCCCCTACCCCGACCAGCAGCGGTCCCAAAGAAATTTACAAAATTCAAGCATCATCCAGATCCAGCTATGAAGAATCTCCAAGTGGTTTCGTCTGCAACAAAATTCGGGGCTGACCACAGCGTCCAAATACCTGACGGTCTATCCTGAGACACAGTCAGCGGGCAGATTCGGCTTCGACTTCCCTCTCTTCACTTCTAGCTCGAATTCCCCTCCCCGCTTGGCCGGCTGAAGGCCCCTCCCTGCGTGGAGGTCGTATTGAGTGTATTCATTGGCTTCCCTTCCCCGAGATCCCCCCCTTGCATGGGGGTAGTTCATGTATTATTTACACTCACAGGTTTGAAGCTTCATCGACGCGGCGTGCGGGTGCTTCCCCTCGCCTCCCCGCTCGCCCCCGTCTCCGACCGGAGTCGGTTTCTTCAAACCGGCTAGGTGAGAACTCGTCCCTTGCTCTCAATTATTCTTGTTCATTTAATATTCTCCAATTGCGCCGTCGGTAAGGAAGAGAGCGCCCGATCTTAAGACTCCATCGCACTTGTGCGACCCCCGTGGGTGTGAGTGAGTGATCCGCGTCCCTCGGCCAAGGCAACACATTGAGTTGAATATCCGCACCTCAAGGGGAGGTTTGACTTAGACTTTGCTGGCCCTCTACCAGCAAGGGGCTTGTCCCATTTCCTCGACTCGGCATCCCCGAGTTACCCCGGGTTAAGTGTGTGCGCCATACGAAGGTCCGCTTGCATAGGCTTCATAGCCTTGTGGTTGTGCTTGTTAAATTAGGTCCGAGGTTGTGTCACATCAGTTTTCTAGCAAGATAGCTAGAAAGAAGTATGATGATGCTAATGTTAATAAGAAATTGTAGGCAAGATCTCTTCTCTGCTGTGCGTGCAACAGTACTGGGAGAGAAAACATGAAGTAGTTTAATAGCAGCAGAAGACCGTCTGTGGAAGAAGAATCAACCACCAGGAGGAAGAAGAAATCACTTGAAGATAGAACCTGCAAAACACAAAAACTCTCCACTCTGTTAAAACTCACAGTGGTTCTTCTTTGTTATCGTATTGTTCTTGCACTGCTCTCTCAGCCCGCGTGAGAGAAGAATATTAGGGGTATTTATAGCCCAAAAATCCTTGTAATAATAGGATTAAAACAAGGTAATGGACCTCCAATAAGAAACCATCTTCCCAATCAAACACAAGGTGTAAAATGGGAGAAGGATCATTATAGGAAATAAACAGGCGAAAGGGAGACGGACATAGAAATGACGACCTCTCAAAGGGCGTTAATTAAAAATGACGACATCACCAAGGGTGTTAATTAAAATGACGACACTCACAGGGGCGTCAATTCCTGGATTTAATTATGGCAGTAAAAGACTTTCCTTATTAAAAATCTTGAAATGACGCCTTCTGATATGGGCGTTAAATAATAAGCGCCCTTCATCGGGACGTCAATTCTTTGATTTTTCATTTTGGTTAGGATTCGTAAAAATCCAGAAAATAACGCCTCTAGGCGCAGTCGTCCATTCAATGAAACACGCCCTTGTCTTGGCCGTCAATTAAATGACGCCCCGCTTCAAGGCGTTAATTCTATTTATCAAGGAAAATTGCCAAGAAACCACAATTAACACATAAAAAATAGAAAAATTTCATATTAAGCCAATATTGAAGTCCACTTTGGGGCGTCACATGGTGACATGAGATTTACTCAACATAGTAAAAATTTTAGCGTGTCTACAGCTGTCCCGCCTTGGCGTCTGCTTTGCAAGGGAGTGAGACGGAATGAAACGAAAGTGAAACAAGTGAAATGAAGTGGAACGAACTGATAAGTAGATGCCAATGTGTGATGTGACATGCCTCCGTCACTAAGCGTTGGAAATCTTTCCAGAATCCTGAATGAAACAACTCTGGATGATTACAAGAAAGCATTAATCAGCTAGATAAAAGGGACCAAACTAAAAATATGCGTGAGGGCACGAAAGGGAAGATACCATTGGAGAGCAGTTACCAGCCAATGTGGACGTGCTTCAACCAAGGTGAATTTTTGCGGGGAAATAAAGTGAATTGAGATAAAGACCCAGCAAATGAATGCTTTTCAAGGAACCAGCCTGAGCGGCTTCAAGGAGAATAAAGTACTTGATTTGGACTGGAATATCTCATGTCAACTCAATTAAGAGTGAGTGACCTTCATTTTGGCATAATATGAAGATTTTCAACATTAAGCTCAAAGTCCTACATGATGCATGCTGGGCTAAAAGTAAAATTAAAACAAACTAAAATATAGAAAATAATCAAGGATAATATTGCTAAACCATCTAGACTTGGTCAAGAATCTAGATCTCTAAGCTGACTCTAAGCCGAAGCCCATTTTTCCACGCATCAACTCAGAAAGTGGAACCATCTGTCCCAACCTTAGATGACTCAACGGCTATCCGTGTGATCAAGACTCTCCTGGAATTATCACTGTTTTTGATGAAGGGGAACTCAAATTCCAAGTTCTACCAGACCACAAGGTCCTTGATATGTTATAATAAAGTAGAGTACCATATAGTAATCAATGCATACAAGAGAGATACAAGAGGTGAAGTGATGTTACTAATAGAATAATCCGAGTATTTCAGACTTGCATAACCTTCACTTCTGCACTTCAAAGCTCATTAGCTCATCAAAAGAATTATCAGCTCAAGACAGCTCAAAATATGATCATAGTGCTCAATATAAATAATTCATCAAGATACAATAGCACTTAAGTTCATGAATAAGTAAAATGTTGTAGAAAGGACTGACCCTGAGAAGTGGCGTCAAAACAAGAAATGACGACGGTCATTGGGGCGTTAAATATAATAAGCGCTTTGATTAGGAATTGGACGTAAATGATGCCCTCCATGGAGGCGTTAATTAAATGACGACTTTTATCAGGTCGTCAATTAAAGAAATGGCGCCAAAGGGCGCGTCGTCATTAACTGTTTTCGTTTCCTGCTCGGAATTGAGCTTCCAGCAACTCGTTCTATTCAGACACAAACGTGATACTTGTTAGCGTTCAAAACATTATAAAAAGGGCAACTGTTCGTCTTCTAAGCACATCAAAATTATTAAGCAAACAGAGCACCGAAGAAATGAAGAGTAGATAGAACCAGCAGAAGAAAGATGAACATGATGATTAGACGGCCTACTAAGAAGTCTCGATGAGTTTTCCTAGGATCTGTGAAGTTCCCAGCCATATCAGTGGGAGAATTGCCAAAGACCAAGTAAGTATTTGTTAAAAATCTTCATTCTTTTCTTCCTTCCTTCTTTTTTTTTTCAAAAATTCTGATTACATTCTTCTTCTTTCCTTCTTTCTTTTCTTTCTTTTTTCTTTGTTTTCAGGATTACCCAAACATCCCAGGACCAAGGAGATTTTAATGGCTACCTTTACTACTCTCTAAACTCACATTAGACATGAATCTTTTCTCTCTAGATGGCACCTCTTGGCCTTATAACCCATGCTACTCATTATAATGATATTCACCTAGATTGGGCCTCAATTGGAGCTCTCATAGAACTATGGCACCCTCATACCCACACTTTCCTCTTTCCAACCTTTGAAGCTACCATACTCCTAGAGGAAGTAGAGATGCTCCTAGGGCTAAGAAAAATGAAACAAGGAGAAGAGTCAAAGATGGCTCACATGACCAAACCAATAAAAGCTCATGACATACTCACTAGCCTTGTTCAAAGCCCAAATTTAGTGAATCAAATTAAAGCCCATAAAGGAATCAACCTTTTGAAACTAGCTCATGGGTGTTCAAGAACATGGACAAGGCCCAAGAAGATGAGGGCTTATTGGAGAGAGTAATGAAGGGGTTTGTTATATGCATAGCGGGAGCTCTACTCTTCCCTTCAATAGAAGGACCATCTAGAAGAACACCACTTAAGTGCCATTGCTAGCATGTGGGAAGGAAAAAGAATAGGTCCGGCTGTACTAGCCAACCTATACAATGGGCTTACCTCGGCTTCATTGGGACGGCCCCTCTACGGGTCTATGCTTCTTGTATCTTGTTGGGTAGATCTCCACTTCAAATTTGATCCTTGCCAAGCAACCCAAGCGGCCTCCAAAATCTTTTCAAGAGCCCCCTCCGATACATGACGGATTCTTTGGGCTTATGTGAGAGAGTAATCAATCGGTTCCTAACTAAAGAAAAGAGGAGATTGGAGAGACTACTTCAAGACCATGCCTAAGAGCGGTTTTACTTACACACCGGGGTTCCTCAAGACCCAATAACTCCGCTCAAGACTCTCTTCCAGCATATAGCTTCGGTTGATCGGCGGGAGTGATTTCGTCCTCTACAATGCACACCGGTGCCTCCCACAAGCTCGGGCTACCTCGGCACCTCTTTGAAGAACCTTCTCATCTACCTCCACTCAAAAGAAGGGAACTATGCTCAAGTGGAGATCAAAAGAAGTCAAGACAATAAGGCTCAATGGAGGTTGGACTACTCCAAAAGTCCAAAACACATTGTAGAAGAAGAAGAAGACAAATGCAAGTCATATGTACTAGCACTTAGGAAGATAAGGCCTATGATGGCTCAATAAATGTATCATGATTTTTCCTTAATGAAATAAAGATTCTCTTCTTATTTGAGCCAAAACAATGAGTAATATGATTATCATCTTCTAATTCATGTAATTCTGTCTGATAAAAATGAGCTTCGGGTTCTCTGTCCTGAGCAGCGCTTTCATAAAGGGCGTCAATTGGTTGAATAATGCCTCAGATGATGTCGTCAATTGTCATTAAATCAATTCCTTGAAACCATTCAAAAATCACAATTGATCGCCTCAGCAATAGGCATCTCTAATTCGCGTCTCCAAATAAGGCGTTTAAGCGGTTCAAATTCTGCAAATTATTTTCAAAATAGTTCCTTAATCTTATATAAATAACGCCTTCATGTATGTCGTGTATTAATAAATGGACGCCTGCTAGCACCGTCGTCAATTTCAAAAGTAATGATGACGATCAATCACATCAATCACTTGCCCATTAATGCGCCTGACGCCGATTACAAGTTCCCATGCAAGATTAAATGACGCCTCAGCTCATGTCGTCATATCTTGAAACCACGCCTCTTCTCATACCGTCAATTGATATAAAGATGACTTCCATTAGGGCGTCATTTCTTTTCGACCGTTAAACCCCTTTTCTCTCCTTCTTCTCCTTCCTTCGTTCACTTTCCTCTCCCCTTCTACAAACCCTAACCGAAAAACCCCCATTTCCCTCCACTCTATCTCTCTCATTCTCACTCTATTATCCCTACTCTCTCTTGATCCCATGGCGGGCGGTGCTCTCAAGCGTCAAAGGGTCACAGCCCCCGACGTGGTGGACTTGGAAGATGAACACGCCGTGGAGGAGCTTCCTCCCGCGGCGGCCGAGGAAGCACCGACGGCGGAGCACGAAGAGGAAACCAATGAAGAAGAAAGGGAAGATGGAGAAGAAGAAGATGAAGATGATGGTGATGATGACGAAGACAAGGATGACGATGAAGAAGACGAAGGAGATGAGGAAGGAGGGGAAGAAGAACAAGGAGGAGAAGAAGGAGAAGGAGAACAACCGCCGTGGCGGCGGCGGTTGCCCTACGACCCGGCCAACCCCGGCGACCACGCCAACCGAGACAAATCATCCGGGGAGGGTTGATCGTGCCCGAACGACGCAAGGTAGGCCCCCAAACCCTCTATTTTAATTTTATTTTCATTTATTTCATTTTCCATCATTTCCATAGCCCTCGGTTAAAAAAAACAAGTGACTCAGACAAATGACGCCCCCAGGGGTGTCGTCAATTAAAACAACGCCCAAAGTAGGGTCGTCAATTCAATTGATTGTGAATATGATTAATCCATGAATCACGTCCTACAGCATGTCATTATTTTAAAATTTATCATGTTTATCCATTTTGCTGTTAATTTCCATGCCATTTCATTTATTTTAATATATGTGTCTCTGTTTATTTTATTTCGCATGTTAATTAATTTGAAACCCCAGAAAAACAACGCCTCTAACCGGGGCGTCAATTCATTAAGCAACGACCACTGGGATGGTCGTCAATTTATCATTTTTCCAGAATTATATTATAGGACAGAACATTGTCTTTTAAACAGTGCCCCTCACAAGGGCGTTACCTAAACAAATGACGACCTAGGGCTGGGCGTCAATTCAAAATTTCTCAGAATTTAGGAAATTACTTTCAAAACAACGCTCCCCATAGGGGTGTCATTTAAGTAAACAACGACCCAGGGTGGGTCGTTAATTCAAATTGCACATGAAATTATCAGAAACACATTTTAAAATAACGCCCCCCTCAGGGGCGTCAATTGATTAAACCACGACCTAGGGTAGGTCGTTAATTAAAACAGAGAGCAAATGTTACAGCCAATGACCTTAAACGATTATCCACATGAAATCTTAAGAAAAATTTTATTTTGTGGCATACAGGGTTGATGAGACGCGGAACTCCTGGGTCCAAGTCCGAGCAGCTTATTACGGACTCCCCGAGTTCCAGAGGGCTAGGGTAGATGCTATGGGATTTGGACCTTTCCTTAGCATAGAGCCCGTGAGACCAGACTTACCCTTGATCCAGGTGCTTAGAGAGAGATGGGACAGGACTAGCAGGGCATTTCTGATGCCATGGGGTCACATAGTTCCTACCCTAGAGGACGTCACTAGGATCACCGGGTTGAGGGTAGACGGAGAGGCGGTGAGCGGGATCACCCTACCCGATTATAGCGAGCTGACACAGAGATTGCTAGGGCTAGAGACAGTCTACGAGACGCCTAGCGAGTGTAGGACCATCTACCGTACCGACCTTACCATAGCTATGGGCTTAGGTGACTCTAGGCAGAGGTCGAGGGAGTCTCTGGAGCAGTTCTCATGGAGGCTGATAGATGGTGCTAGGGCTGCCTATTGCCAGGACCCGACTGAGAGGGAGAGAGCAGATCGAGACTTGAGGAGATTCCTATTCCTGATGCTCGGTAGGTTGCTGCTTGGCACGAAGGGCGACATCATCAACTGTCGATTCCTAGGGATACTCGAGGATCTAGAGGGCGTCGTAGATATGCTTGGGGAGCAGCGCTGCTGGCGCACTTGATGGCCGACTTGTCCACCGGGACAGGTCGAGAGACGACTGTCAGTGGCTTTCTCACCTTTTCTTCAGGTATGCATCTTCATTTTCATTTTTTTCTTTTCTTAAATGTATGTGAATGCTTTACTAATGCAATGCATGGATGCAGATATGGAGCCATTTATACATGCCGATGGGGCGTGCTGACCCACGGCCTGGAGATGAGGGACCTTCCCTCTAGCACGTCGTTGGCTACCAGTGGTGACTGGAGCCCCACTCGCATACGAGCTGCGAGTGTTACGACGGGAGTTCCGCGACTTCCCCTCCTCACTGGTACGCATGCTTAATGTTATGCAAAGATTTTTATTTATAGAATGTGATATGATATGATGGATGATTGTGAATGCAGGTGAGGTGGAGACCCTATGAGGGGATGACCGACGAGGGCCAGCCGTGGGTCGTAGCGGGCCGACCTCGCTTCGGGCATGAGCTTTGGGTTCATTGCCTGAACGAGATTGAGCCGTTACGGCTTAGGCTGGTGATGAGGACCCTCGGCCTACACCAGGAGTGGGTCGAGGTAGGAGAGCCCCGGGAATAGGCAAGAAGACGCGCGGTCGCACGAAGGTGATCGACTGGAGAGTCCGGTTCTCAGACCAGTACGCCGACTGGCAGCGTGGCGGGACCCGAGTCACCTCACAGGCGACAGACAGCTCCGAGTACCTCCGACGCTACTGGGAGGTTTACGCCGGCCGACCCCAGATGAGGGTCTTAGGGGTACGTATGAATGCACCTTCTTTTTAATTTAAATGCAAATGCTTTGTATATCTATCATGCGACTAATATGTGATGAATGCAGGATGCGCGGGACATAGTGGCGATGGACATGCAGACCCACCTCCACAGCCTAGAGGCCCAGCTGGCTACCACGCGGGCAGACCTTGAGACCCTGGTGAGTGTTTAATTATCTACATGCAAATGAATTCCTGAATTATTGATGATTAGCCACTGACAATCTCAATAAATGCAGCGTGCCCAGCAGGGAGCAGTGGTGAGAGAGACGGGAGAGGCCTCCAGCTCGAGAGGACCTAGTGCAGAGACGACTGCACTAGCGGAGCAGTTAGCTGGAGCAGTGACACGGGCCGAGGCAGCAGAGCGCGACCTCGCCACACGGGTATGCCTTAAACTTTAAACTCTCATTCAATTATTTATGTAATATGCTCATGAAGAATTGTGTTTACAGACTGAGGAGCTCCGGGCCTCTCTTACCTGCATCGAGGAGGGACAGCAGGCGATGGCCACCCGGGTGAGTTTTTTATTTTCAGTTGTTTATTGCTTATCTCATGATTTATTGAATTATATATATGGAACCGATGATTTGTTTGAATGTTTGCAGATCTCGAAGCTACAGGCGGCGCTTACCCAGACCGCTTTAGCCGGGACGGAGTTGGCCATCAGCGAGCAGCGGGTCGCGGAGCTCGAGAGGGCCTTGAGGCGGCGAGAGGAGCTACCTCAGGACGTGGCAGAGCTGCGGGTTGCCCTTGAGATGGAGCGGAGGGAGCGCGCTCGGGAGCGCGAGGAGCACCAAGCGGACCGTTCGGAGTTTGCGGCTTTGAGGGCCCAGCTAGCCGTTACCCAGGAGCGGCTGCGGGCGACCGAGGAGTGGCTTCAGCGAGGCCGGGAGCGAGCGCGGGCTGCGGGGTACGCCTTCACCAGCTCCACCTTCGTGGTGGGTTCCTCTCTTCGGCAGAGGAGCGAGGCAGAGGAGCAGGTTCGAGCTCCAGCTACTTCTCGGGGGTCCATGCCCCCTCCATGAGTGCCTCGTCGGGAGGACGAGAGTGAGGCCGAGAGTAGGAGAGAGGAGGGTGGAGGCGAGAGCTGAGAGAGACTTTACTTGTACTCCTCCACCCTCATACCTGTACTCAGATATTTATGATATATATATATGAGATTGATATTTTTTTTGGTTACCTGAGCACTTGTGGACTAGTGTTTTCTTCCACTTTCTCACCTTTTTTTGCTTTTGCCCTGCGCCTGTAGCTGTAGTTCACACTTGAATAAACAGGTTAATTCATCTGTTTGACTTGGCCCCTTGCTCAATAAGCAAGGGATGTCTTTACTTTGACCTTGATAACGGGTCAAGGGGCCAAGCCTTTAATCAATGAAGGTAAATGATAAACAAATATAAGAAAATGCGACATGCAAGCAAGCAAATGCCAACTAAAAAATAAAGATGCCCACACAAAAATGCAACCAGGCATATGCACAATAACGGCTTAAAACTTCAAAAAAATTATTTTTTCATTTACTTTATCCCCCCTTTTTTTATTTTCAATTTTAAAAATGACGCCCTCGCAAACGGTCGCTTATTGGGAAATTGACGCCTTCGTGGTAGGCGTTTAAACATTTTTTTATGTTTTATTTGAAAATGACGACTTCATGAAAGTCGTTAATTTTGAAAAAGACGCCTGTTGGTAGAGCGTTAATTCTTATTTTCCATTTTTATTTTTGTTTTTTATTTTATTTGTTTTTTTTTATTATTTTTGAAAATGACGACTTAATTAAGGACGTTAATTTTGAGAATGATGCATATTTGAAGAGGCGTGACTTTTATCTTCCATTTTTTTCTTTCATTTTTTTCGTTTTTTTTTGAAAGCAAGCATAATACAGGGCTTTAAACCTTACGCCATCGCGATCTTAAATTCATTAAATCTTTCTCGAAAAACTTAACAAAGGGGTTCAACGTGCTTAAGGACTTATGCTTCTACTCATTTTCTCTTGCAGCCCATCCTTCTTAGTCAGTCTTTACCATTCTTCGAGTTTACAACCCACCATGAGGGGAGAATAGAAGAATAAGTTAAGGAAGCTCACGAAAGGTTTTCAAGAATGGGGAACGCTCCTCCCCTGCCCTAATGCCTGTTGGGATTCGGTCTTTAGCTTAGGAAATTTTGTTGCTCTTTTTGCCCTTATTCATGCATGCTTACGACCAGGGTTTTCCCTGCGGGGACTTTGCCCTCTTGACATGCTTTCTTTTGTAACTTTCTTTTTCTTTTCCTCTTTTCCTTTCAAAAGTGGAGACCTAATTGTACTTGGGCTTTAAGCACTTTGTTCCCTTTTGGGCCCTGACTTCCACCTACTAGGGCGGCGGGCAGGTTTGGTTAGTAACCCTTGACTCGTACTCCCTCTCGTGAGCCGAAGAGAAGAGAATAGGTAAGGTTTTTACACTCTTAGTTTGAGTCGGACTTTCCTTGAATTCCGGACTGCTTGAGTTCAAAGAGTAGAGCGTGTAGTGTGTGAGGGAGTTGACCCCAAAGTTAAACCATCAAGACTGAAGAATGAATTAAGGATTTTGATTTTTCGGGCTCGTGGCCCATGTACCATGTCTGCCTGCAATTTTCAATTTTTTTTTGTTTTGTTTTGCTTTTCTTCTTTTTTCTTTCTTTAGGGGTAGTATTTCTTTAAATAGAGACCATTCCAAGGATGAGTTAGCTCTTCACCTTCAGCATTAATTAATCTGTAAGCATTGCCAGGATAAACATCTTTTATACAAAGGGACCTTCCCAGTTTGGTTGAAGTTTTGAACGAGGCCCACCCGGTTTTACGAAGATTCTTTTAATTACCATCTCACCGACTTTAAATTTTCTTTCAATCACTTTCTTTTGATAAAAACGTAAAAGCCTGTTTTGATATATACGCGCATGCTCGGCGGCGGACAAACGCTTCTCGTCTAGGAGTTCCAGCTGAGCAAGGAGAGATTCACGACGCTCATCGATGGGGAGCTCCTTGTCCAATTGTACTCGTAGAGAAGGGATAAGAATCTCGTAAGGACTACCGCCTCCATTCCATAAGTAAGGGTGAAAGGGGTCTGCCCAGTAGGGGTACGAATAGAAGTGCGATAGGCCCAAAGAGCTTCAACTAATTTTTCTGGCAATCCGCAAATTTAGTAGCCTCACACGTTTTCTTGATAACTTTAATCAAAGTTTTATTAGTTGCCTCTGCTTGACCATTGCCCTGCGGATAATAAGGAGATGAATGATGCAATGCAATGTTATACCTGTTGCAGAGGTCCTGAAGCTCCTGAGAGATAAATTGTGGCCCATTGTCGGTGACGATGGTACTCGGGATGCCGAACCTTGCGATGATGTTCTTCATTATAAATTTGCAGACGGTTGACGCTTTTATCTCCACGTAAGCTTCGCTTCCGCCCACTTGGTGAAGTACTCCGTGGCCGTGAGTATAAATGACTTTGGTTTTGTGAGGAGGTTTGGATCACCAGAGGGTCCAATGATATCGAAAGCCCACATGGAGAAAGGCCATGGGGAGGACATAGGATGGAGTGAAGAAGCAGGAGAGTGAATTTTTTCGGCGTGCAGTTGGCACTTAACACACCTTCGAACATAGATGGAGCAGTCCTCTTCTAGAGTGGGCCAATAGAAACCTAGCCTAAGGATCTTCTTAGCAAGCATCTGGCTATTGACATGACCACCACACACTCCGGAATGCGCTTCTTCCACGACCTTCCAAGATTCATCATCATCTAGGCATCTTAACAGAATACCGATAAGACCTCTTCTGTAGAGCACACCTCCAACCAAAGTGTATCGCTGAGCAACTCTTCGAATGGCTTTCTTTTCTTCAGCCGTGGCCTCTTCGGGATATGATTGATCTTGGCAATACTTAGCAATCTCGTAATACCACGGCTTTTCTTCATCGTCCAATTCTTCCTCTAAATCTAATAGCATGACTTCCTTATTCTCAATGATTCCACCTTGCTTAACCTTCTGAGCACCTCCTCCTTAACACTAAGGAAAGCTGGATCTTTTATAGCGGGAGTGAGCCGCTTGTGAATAATGATAGAATGGGAATCCCTTTCGGGAGGGAAAGCCAAGGAAGATGCAAGAGAAGCGAGGGCATCAGCTAAAATGTTATGTTCGCGAGGAACGTGATGAAGATTAATTTAGTGAAAAGCTTGGTATAAGCGGAAGTCAATTCTGATAGGGTTTGAGTTTAGGATCGAGCGTACGGCACTTGGTGAGCACTTGGCGAAGAATAAGCTGACTATCACCTACAATTCGCAAATGGTAACACCAAATTGATGAGCGGCCTCTAGTCCGGCCAGAAGAGCCTCATACTCAGCTATATTATTTGTGACTGGAAATGCAAGCTGAGAGGCGAGTGGAATAGTGATACCCTCCGGTGATAGAAGAACAATGCCAATCCCTTTTCCTTTCGAATTCAAAGCTCCATCAAAATGTAACGTCCACATCGAATCGGTCTGATTGACGGACATTAGTTCCTCATCTGGAAACTCTGAGCGAACGGGTCAAATCTAGGGAGAGGGTGGTGAGCAAGATATTTTGCTATGGCATAGCCTTTAATCGCTTTTTGCTGAATGTAGATGATATCGAATTAGAAAGGAAGCTTTGCCATCGTGCTAATCGATCGGTGAGAACGGATTTTTCAAGAAGGAATTTAATTGGATTCATACGGACGATGAGATGAACCTCGTGAGCTAAGAAATAATGCTTGAGTTTCTGAACTACCCATACTAAAGCAGCACAAGTCTTCTCTATGGCTGAGTACCTCTGCTCACAGGGGTTGAGAAGCTTTGACAAGTAGTAAGCTGCCCTTTCTTTCCTTCCTTCGTCAACTTGGGCTAAGACAGCGCCTACAGAGTCATCCAGGACGGAAATATAAAGAACAAGCGGTTTGCCTGGAACGGGCGGCCTCAGGACATGAGGATTTGAGAGATAATCCTTCAATCCGTCAAAAGCTGCCTGACACTTGTCATCCCAAAGAAACTTGACTCCCGGTTTAGTAAGCTCGTAGAACGGCCTACATCTTTGTGAATGTTGGGAGACAAAGCGGCGAATAAATTGAACCTCCCGATCAATCCTCGAACTTCTTTCAAATTCCTGGGAGGAGGCATTTCTCTTATAGCCTTTGCCTTGTTGGGATCAATCTCAATACCCCTCTTACTACGATGAATCCAAGCAACTTCCCTGATGAAACACCAAACACGCATTTCTTGGGATTCATTTTCTTGATACTCCCGTGCTCTTTGCAAGACTTTAGTCAGAACTCCGGGATGCTCAATCCTTGTCCTTGATTTCACTACTAGGTCATCAACATACAGTTGGGTTCGGTGCGTTCGATTCAGAGGGGGGTGAATGAATCTCCCCTTTAAAATTTTCGCCCAATTAAAAATCTAGTTCTCAGAACTGCGGAATTAAAGCCTAAAGGAATTAAAACCTAAGCAATTCTAAGTCGCAGACAGAATCAAATCAAAGGAGCTTGTGCCTTAAAGAATTCAGACAGAGTACACAATTAAAGCGCTCCTAGCCATTCATCTAGCAAACTCAGATAGAAGAAATCAAACCACTACACAAAGAGTTTTTAGGTGGTTCGGTCCTCCAGACCTACGTCCACCCCACACTCAAACCCGAGTGTGGATTCCGCTGACTCACAGCTTGAACCGCTGGGCATCACAGCTTGCCTACAAACCGCTGAGCCTCACAGCTTGCTGTCCGAGGTATCCACCTCACCCTGCTGAGCCTCACAGCTGCTGTCCGAGGTATCCACCTCGCCCCGTTGAGCAACATAGCTTGCTGTCCAGAGGAATCCTCCTCTGCAAAACCGCTGACTAACAGCTTGATAAAAAGTTCAAAGAAAAACAAAAAGGATGAAACAACCAACGACTGAAAGCTATAAATGAAGCATAAACAATATGGCTCAACAGAGCTGACTGGCCTGGATTTGATCCACGGTCCAGCATGAACAGATCTTCAAGCAGCTTCCCTTCTTCTCTCAATCTCACTACCTCTCTCTCTATCTCTCTTCTTCTCTGCTGCACTTCTCATCTTCTCTCGATCTCTGCTCTCAAAGGATCTCTCTCTCTTTTTCCTATTTCTCATCTGTTCTCTCTTTTTTCTTTCTGGATCGTGGGTTTTCTTCTCTGCTCTCAGTGGCTCTCTGTTGCTTCGAGCTTCTCTGCTCTCGAGCCTTCACCTCTTCTATCAGTCTTCTTCAGATGGAGAAGTCTTCCTTATATATCAGTTCCAGCAGAAGCAGCACTAGGCGTGTGTCTTCCACAGTTACCGCCCAAATTTTTGGCCACGTGTCATCATCATGTCAGCCCTTCCAGCCTCGGATCACGTGCCCAACCATTAAGCTCCTCGAGCAGCAGCTCTGTCAGTCAGTCAAAAGGAGTATCAGCTTAAGACAGTAAAACCCTGTACAGACTTAATTCATGCAAGCAACGCTGAAGCATGTACAGACTTCATGTATGCAAGGCTATGGCATGTTCAGACTTTCTGAATGCAAAGCTAAGGTTATGCGTGTATAGACTTTGCATGCGTGCTACATCAATGTGCAGACTTGCTGACAATGAGTGTGCAGACTCTGCGTACAATGTATGAACAATGTGCAGACTTAGAATGCAGCAATGTGCAGACTCTACTTTGAACGATGTACAATGTATAGACTTGCTAAGGCACTGTGTGCAGACTCTGCGTGCGATGTGTAAACAATGTTCTGACTTGCTAAAATGATGTATGAGCACAGTAGCACACAATGTGCAGACTACGTGCAATGCATAGACTTGTTAAACGATGCACACACATAGCTGCAATGTATAGACTTGGAATGCAGCAAAGTATAGACTTGGAATGCAGCAAAGTATAGACTTGGAGTGCAGGCAGACGAAGTACAGAGACGCTAAGTGAGACGATGTACAGACTTTCAGCAACACATGATGTACAGACTTTCTAGGCATGAAGGCAACCGCTGTACAGACTTGCTAGGCATGAAGGCAACCGCTGTACAGACTTCGTGTGCAGTGGCCAAACAATGTGCAGACTTGATGAACATGCAACAATTTATAGACTCTAATTGAGACAGAAGAATGTATAGACTTACTCACATGCATGAACAAGTGGCGATGTATAGACTTTGCCAATGTACAGACTTTCCACCAAGACGATGCATGAGTAGGCTGACGATGTACAGACTTGCTCGAATATCAACAAATGAATGTATAGACATTGTGTGCAGGCATTGGCTGTACAGACTTGATTTCGTGCATCAGTGTATAGACTTGCTCAGCCTGAAGCATGGCAATGTACAGACTTTGGACATAACAGAAGAATGTGCAGACTTGAAGTGAATGCATGGACTATGCACAATGAATGTATAGACTTAGCATGAGACGCTAAGTGAGACGGTGTGTGCACTGTAACAGATGTATAGACTTTAAGTGCTGAGACGCTACATGAGACGATGCAATGTATAGACTTGAGCACTTTGTGAGACACACCGTGAGACGCTTCATGAGACGGAAGGTTGTACAGACTTTGAGTGAATGCAAGCTACAGTGCAATGTATAGACTTTGACGATGTAGTATGCACAGTATAGACTTTAAATGAGACTGTACAGACTTGGTCCGATGTACAGTGCAATGTGTAGACTTTGACGATGTACTAACTTTGCAAGAGACGCTAAGTGAGACGGTGCACAATGTATAGACTTAGCATGATGCATAGACTGTACTGACTTCTATGAATGTAAAGACTTGCTGAGACGCACCATGAGACGATGCACACTAGCAGACTGCAATGTGTAGACTTGTGACAATGTGCAGACTTGCTAGTGCATGATGTGCAAACGTTGCAGTGTATAGACTATATGGTGTGCATGCTACAATGTGTGGACTTTGTGCACGGACAATGTATGGACTTTGAATGAATGAGCATGGATTGTATAGACTTATGCATTGAGTATAGAACACTGCATGACCTAGCACACTCATGCATTCTCCACAGAACAGATTAGACATATGCATTCATGTGATGACTCAATGTGTTGTTCTTAGCAAAATAATATGGTGACTCATTCATGTTACTATCAT
Source organism: Amorphophallus konjac (assembly GCA_022559845.1). NCBI lineage: Eukaryota > Viridiplantae > Streptophyta > Magnoliopsida > Alismatales > Araceae > Amorphophallus > Amorphophallus konjac. Next base: position 226,624,493 of record CM040120.1, read on the forward strand.
TAAAACAAAACATAATCATAAAAGCACAAGGGCACAACAATCTCCCCCTTTTTGATGATGGCAACATTATGAGTCACACTGACTCGTCAAACTATTCTCCCCCTTTGACATAAGCAAAAAGGAGATGGTTTGAGAGACAAAATTCACCACATAAAAACAGAGAATGAAACATAGTTCACTGAAATAAAGTTCCCCCTTATGACAAGAAAGCAGCTCTCCCCCTATCAACATGCATGATTGACTACTCTCCCCTTAAATGCAGATGACCCATAACTCCCCCTGAAGCGCAGGAATGAACTCTGGTTGTGGCACCTCACAAATGCATGAACAGAAAGAAACAGGTGGAAAAACAACAGAACCAGAACTGGTTGCAAAACAAGATGGAAGATTCCAACAGTGTGGAGAGGAGTACATCTCAGGAATCAATCAACTGATAATGTAAAGGAAGTAAATGTAGCCAAGGGTAGGGGTGAGAAATATTCAAAGTGTAGTGCACCAGAATTTATTTGATAATTTTCTGACATTATTAGCAATTAATGGACTAATTTGGAGTTATTAATCAATATAAGGCCAAATGGTGTTAATCAATTAATCCAACTCACTTAATTAAAGTCTAAAGGGTTTTAAGATCAGGCCCATTTAGTTTGACCCATATTCTAGAAGGTTATTAAGCTTATCCTCAGAATTATAAGGATAAATATCACTTAATACAGATAATTAGGTGGATAATGAATAGAAGAGTTTGATCAATTTAGAACTCTATCCACGTTGACTGTAACGGTCCATCGGACGACCGTCACAGCCATGTAACGCATATGTCGGAGACCGTCACACTCTATGAACCCCAAAACACTGAAAAGTTTTGTCACGCCCCGAGCGCGGAAGATTACCCGGAGGCGTGACACGTCTATATAGATCGTGTCAATCATGTAAAAATCAGAGTGCGCAAATAACTAAGATTTAACTCGAAATTAATACAAATAGTACGAGCTGATAATTGTCACAATTAATCAAAGGACAAATACATATGTTCGCAGAGTCCAACGACTAGGCTTCAAATCTTAAGCAGTTCTAATCAAGTTGACTAATACAAATGACATAGATGAATTGATACAACTGACATAAGTGAACTAATACAATAACACAAAGGATATCACAATTAACATGACAATTGATGACTCCATTCTACACTCATCACTCAGACTCATCCCCTTCCGTGTTCTGGCCAATATCCAAACTACCTGAAAAGGTTAGAAAAATAACTAGATGAGCGAATCGCTCAGTAGAAATTACATCTCAAGATTTAACATGCTTTAAGTGATTTACAAGTTCGATTAATGTCAGTAAAGTTATGCATGTAGATGAGTAGATATCAAGGATTGTAAAAATCGACAAGAGCAGTGAAGGAATAACAAGTGAGAGTATAAGGATTCCAACTTCAATGCAGCAATAGCAAGAGATTCAAGCAAGTAATAACTGGAATTAACGAAAATCTTTCCAAGAGAGTAAGAACTCATGTCAAGCAAGTAGTAGAAAGTAATATAAATTCAAGCATGTAAAATTGGAATTGGCTATTTATCAATTTCATTCAAGCAAAACTTTACCCTTCTGCGGGTCTCAAGTCAAATCAATCAAGTAATATCACGAGAATGAGTGGAATGTCTAAAGCCTAGCAAGCAAGTACTCCAGTGCAATGCCAAACACCGTGGTCAATAAACTCCCATGGGTACCAGTACCTTCGGGTGCTCCTCCCAGGACCAGACCGGGCCCTATATGCACAACATTAATCATGTTTGTTGACATCCACTCTCATTTATAGCCAATATGGAATTTCAAGGTTTGACCAGTATGATTTATATAAGGTGGAATTATGGAATGGAATCCAAGGGCGCATTGATGTGTAGGGATGAACTAGGAGTGGAAAACAGTAACGTTTGATACACGAAAAAATTAGATAAGAGAGGTGCCTTACGGGCCACCTGAAAATTTTAGAAACGACACCCTCATTATGGGATGCCCTTCCTGGGAATTATACAGGGTTTAGAAGACCCTGTCAGGAGTTAAATATCACCTCTCAGGCTGCCATATATCAGTGGAGATGGCAAAAGTGAAAGCCTAACGATCAGGTTAACGCAATGAGCCAGCT